>CAJDSM010004094.1:0-17855 GCA_903981925.1 Ostrea lurida
ACCATGTTTCAATATATTTTGCGGTATATTTGTATATTCCTATTAAAGGAACAACATGCAATATCGCATTTCTGATCTCGCAGGACTCGGATATGGCGAAAATCGTAGGCAACTTTTTGTATGGTATGCAATTATACAATTCTAAGTCATGAATATATAGGTGGTTTAAGTGAAGGTGTATTATAACCAATTGCGATTGAAAGTAACTGGAAGAAAAGGAAAATACACAAGCATTTAGTAAGAAATGAAAATTCAAAGAAAGTTTTATCATATCGTTACAAAAAGTACACAACCATGGGAATCATTTAATCTAAATAAAGTATATGGGAAATTAAGCAAACTTTGGATTTCCATGTTTTTTGCTTCGTATCTTATTTAATACTTACTTACTTACTGCAGTTGTGTACATACACCTTTTTAGACTTCTTTTTACGAGAGCTCCAGCTTTAACGTGGTATTCAAGTACTAAAAGTGTTCTTCCTTTACAAAGGTTTTACAATTTTTAATTTGTCTCCCAGACAGCCCTTGCTAGCCTATTCATGTATTGGTAGCAAAACGCATACCAGAGTACATGTACCTTCTAGAACACATAAATGGCAGGCCATGGAATACAAGAGATAAATGAAATGTTATTCTAATACATTTTGTAAATGTATTTGTTTAAATCCAGGAATCATTTTCTTCTGATGCGACCAAAATGCGGAATGAAGAGTTTATATCGTACTTGTAATCATCTTCACAATCAGAATAATTTTATGAAAACAATTGTAAAATCTACGTCTATTCTATACCACAGTTTTAAATTTACGAATTCCACTTAAACATCACGGCTAGATTTTATTCTCTACATCTATAATTTAAGATGTTTTTCCCGCCTACAGTGAAACTAGCAAAACTGAATCAGCTGTGAAGAGATGAAGCATGACTACTGAAATGTCCTATTTTGTGTACAGATAGACCTTTTCTCACCGCTGTGACCCGAGGTTGATCCTCATGATCAGCAGTGGTTGTATGTGAGTGGGTATGGTGGTTGTATAGGTTTCCTTCGAGTACTCCGGTTTCCTCACACACGACCTAGAACCAACATCAGTGCATCAAAGGACCCCATTGGAAATAAATTCCCGCGCTTCCATGTGTTACCCTTATTTGGTATGTACATATATTTGTATGTATATATCAAATGAATATTCATTTATCTTATTTATATGAGTTCATGTTTCCAATAATTCAAAAGAATCAAAAATAAAATCCAATGTTATATGAATTAAACAAATAGGGTGGACAAGAACACATCTTTCGTCCAATCCATTATATACATCCTAATGTACAGGAACATGCGTGTTTTATATTCAGGAAATCAATGAATATTGTCTGGAGCTTTGTACAACCTCGTGATAGTTTTAAACTTCTGATGTTACTATTTCATCTTCAGTGTGAATAGGTTTAAATGTGTAACGGGCAACTAAGGAGTGGGTGTACTTTGACTGTACCGAATGTGACCCCGGAAAACGCTCAGTGATATAATGGAAATTATCATTAAATTAAGGAACCGGTGCCTGATTTCAGTAACCGACATACAGGTTCACTGCCTCTCAAATTGAATTTACCAAAACGTATCCCTTTTACGCCGTAAAAAATCGTTTGTTTCGAGTCTGATGGCACACATTTTGTAATGAGATGGTTTTGAAGCAGAATTCTATAAGGGAGAATATATTATACATTAATACTATCTACTTTCACGAAAGATGCGTTGGGTTTATTCTTATGAAATATATATAAAAGAAAAGAAGAGACCAATAAAAAAAAAACATACACAAAAAAACCCCACAAAAAAAAAAAAAACAAAGAAAAAAAAACAAAAAAAACCAACAAATAAATCAAACAAGCACCGCGTATTCTTCAAACTGTTTGGCTGTGAATTTTATGGACAAGAAAGTGTAAATTCAAAAAAACAAAGACCAACAAGCAAACAAACAATCAAACAAACAAAAACAAAACAAAAAACAAAAAAAAAATCCCAAAAAAAAAAAAATAAAGAATATCAAGAAAAACTTTAAACATTTTAGATAATGAAAGAAGGACTAAAGCTTTGTGGAATTTGCTAGTCTATATGTTCTTAAATGTATATATTGAACTTTATATTCAAAACACAAGCATATCTTGTAAATGTTGGATCACCGAGTAGCAAAAGCTCCTTTTATCAGAAGAGTACAATTGAAATATTTGATATGAAACTTAAAATAAACGCGTTTTGAATCTATTAATTTTAAAACACCATGATAAAAGATTTTGGCATTCGTAATTTTTGAAAACAAGGGGTTAGATTTCAAGTTAAAAGTTCAGCAACAATCACTTTTCCTTCGTAACGGTAATCCGTTTCAATTACAACTCCGCGGGACTATATTACAGCATTAGTAGTATTCACCGAGAATTTTATGAATGAAACTTAAAAACTACAACTCAAACATTTATATTTCTTTACAAATGTCAACACTGTCAGAAGTGGCGGCCTTATCACGTTAAGCTTGGCGCCATCGTGCTGAGAATTCAAATTAAGCTTAGTTTTACAATGTTGAGCAAGGTTAAAAATCGAACGAATTTATCTTTTTATCTCTGTCAAATTTTGGTCGACATTATTATTTCTCAAAAAGTTAGATTCGGACGTAAGCATAGTGGGTTGTTATTGCCTGCTCGAGGGGAGGGGTGGGGACCAAAACGAGGGAACGCCGAGCTCCGAGATCCTGGCGAGATACACACAAGTACCAGAAATTAGGGATAAAACTGTCAGTAGATACGATTAGAAACGAAATTAAACTGGTTCTTTTATTTTATATATCGCCCTGCTCCTCCTTTTAGTCATACAGATCTCTAATGTTTGATTTTATATAACGTATAGACGTCGATTATGTTAGTTTTCTTTAGCTGTATATGCATTACGTTAGATATACATGTTCTATGATTGGATTTTTAGCTTTATAAAGTTTGTGTTGAGCGTATTGTTGTGTTGCGTATTTTTAAAGCTGTATATTTATCTTGTTTTATCTATTGTATATATTATATGACAGGTGTTTTAGTTGTATATATGCTGTGTTATGTTAGTTTTTTGTAGTTTTACATACATATATGTTATGTTCGTTTTTTAGTTGTATACATGTTGTGTTATGTTAGGTTTTCATGTATGTTGTAATGTTAGTCTTTCAAGGTATATATATAATGTGTCTTGTCTGGGTTTTTTTTTTTCGTTCGAAAATATGCATATATGTTGTGTTAAGTAATTTTCAATTTGTTTATTGTGTTGTGTAGAATTTTAAATTGTATATCTGTTGTTTTATGCTATTTGTTTCCTTCAATATCCCTACCGCAATGTACGCAACATAGTGTGCATGTAGATGATGACCCAATGCCATTAATACAGGTAAGATGATTTCCGAACAGTTCACAAACAATACTAATGCATAGAAGGTGGGTTTTTTAAATCAAAAAAAGTACCGAAATAGAGTTAATTTTAATTATTATATATATCCAAATTAGTTGACTAAAGATTAAAAGATATCAGTCATCAAAATTATCAAATGTTGAAAATGGATGCATATTGTTATACAAAATTGAAGATTTTTTTTTTTCAAACAATAACTCATGATTTAAAGAATTGACATAAAGATTTAGTAATGGACTGACAACGTTTGAGATTATTTCCGCTTAAGCCTTGATCTATAGGCAGACAGATGCATGCTCCTTACCAATTATCTGAGTATAATATACCAAACTCTAAATCACCAGTGTCTGCAATTGATTTATTTTCATGCATACTTCTTGATACACTGTATGTATTATTTACCCATACATAACATTACGATTTCTGATTAACATAGATAATACCGTACCAATCCATCAACCCATTGCCAGTAAACTGTATTCTTGAATTTTGTTGGAACATCTTGAAAAGTTGCACACTTGGATTTCTCGCCTGATATATTATCTGTTTCAGAGACCGTAAATTACAAGTAATTATGTTTATGGAGAATAATTTTGTTGCTTTCTTTTTGATTTGTTCAATTCGTTATACAGAGCCGACTTTTTTTCTTGCATGTATGCTAACCCGAGAGATGGTTGGTCTGATGTGTATGATACACTGGTACTTGAGTATTGTTAATTACATATTGTGCAACTAATGCAAAAACAATACGTTCCAAGAATTACGAAATATGTATTACTGTAAATACTATGATGTTGAAATATGAACCCATTCCACTGAAGTGTATGTTTATAAAATTGCTTTGGAAATTTATCCGATCTTTCGTCCGAGTTTTCTCTGATGGTATCTCGACTTTTCGAACCTCGTAACGAGGAGATGAAGATACATTAGAGAATTGATCACGAAAAAAGTGATTCCAAAACAAGCCCAATTTTTCTACGTCAGGCTAATTCGCTTTAGCAGAAATCTAACGATAGCCATATGCGTATTAATTCAATAAAGAAAATACGAAACCATGGCAATATCCCAATTGATAGTCATGCTTGGGGAATTAAATTGTTTCTCCTTTCGAATTAAGAACCCGATCAATACAATTATTTCTGTATACAACTGTTTGAATGATCCTAGAAACGGTGACGTCGACGTTGCAACCAATCAAAATATGACAGCGTTGATCTTTAATTAACCACTCTTGTTTTATAATTAACACATAGCTGCATTATGGTGACAATAAATGCGCCAGAAATCACAAGAAAAAAGAGGGCAGTTCGATAAAAACTTGGCTTGTTTATTGAGTTTCTACACTCCTCCCACTTAATACAGAAAACGTCTTCGACATATAGTGCATTTCAGTTAAATTTTCCTGTTGATTTCAAAGAGACCAAAATACAAAAGACAGATGTCTTCTCTTCATTATCCTGTATGTTGCCATTGATTTCTGCAAACATTTGCCAACAAAATGTCATAAAAGAATGTAAGAGGAAAACATATACACTATTTAGTTATCCAGAGTCATTGAAATGACAGATACTATTAGGCAGCATGTAGGAATTGAATCGTGTACTGTTCAAGACATCATGTTTGCAATAAGTTGAAATCTAATCAGAATTGATGCAAGTCATTAAAAGAAATGAAAACATATCTTTTTAGACACTGGCTGATTCCTGTAAGACATCCGCTTTGCTGGCCGCCATGGGGCGGGACGTTGCAATGTTTCTCTAGACAGGACTGAATTTGATCACAGCATTCAGTTTGAATTTTCTCAAACACCAGTCACAGCACCATCACTCATTTCTTGCTCTGATCACACTTGCTCATGCGCATTACCGTTGTTCCCAGTTTCACGAAAATTTGTCCACACTGTTTCACTCTTTTGTCGTCAGTTTTTGAGTTCTGACGCCCATACATGCTGTGGCCACCCTGTTCGTCCCTTGGATTTCTTATCGTTGTTAGTGGTCGGGCTCGTTGATTCGGGACTAGAATTATCAGTGACAACCTGTAAAGAAACGGGTGTCTAATTAGAAAATAAATCTTTGATAAGTTGACAGAACTTAAAAAAAGAAATGTGGAAGACATAAAAATCAATTTTGGTAAGTGGGACTGTTGCGTCAGATAATGATATCATTATATCACACTTAAATCCGTCATTTTAATATTTATAATGCTTTCTTATCTAGTTTAATCGCCTACTAAGGAACAACTATGTCCCTAATTGACTTGTGCCATACATGTCTCCTATCCCAAAGTTCCTTTACATGATGATATCATCTTGTGGAATACTTCATGGGTGATCCAAATTCTTTATTTAAACGGATTTTTAAAACAATTACGATAAGATCTAATTATTACTTAAAAACTTATTCTCGAAATTTTATGAAAATATGAGTAAATGATACAGTATTTAAAAACAGGTGCGCGATTATATATACAAAGGTGTTTTGTTTTGGTTTTTAAGTATGTAGGTTTGGAATGTAATTCGCCGGAAATGGAGGAGGATGGCTGGCTGACTTTCCGTTGCAAATAGTGTGACGGATTTAAATGGGTTTTATACAGAAGAAACAAAATATTTCTGACTCAAGTATTTGAGCCAAACATGCAGTTAAATTTTTAAGCCACAAAGAAATAATGTGGATGAACAATTTTTTATCTGCTTCCTTTTCACTATGAAATTGTTCAAATAGCAATTGTCTTCGTTTTATGTAGTTTCGTAATTTTAAAGATGTGACGAAATTTGGTGATGACGCATGTTTGGGTTAAACGTCATCGAACTAATACAGCTGGATCTACATGTACCAAACGAAACAAACATTTGCTTTGTAATATTTTAATTTTATTGGGTAAACATCGAGATTTTACACATTAGATCTGCTGTAATGCTTACTCTGTTAGCGAACAAAAATTCTGCAACAGAGATATTCTGTATATTGGTTCTGATTAAAGGGGGAAAAGTCAGTAACCAACCATCGGGTCAATGATTGATAAAAAGGATTATAGCTAATGTGATGTTATAACAGAAATTCATTGTCGAATATTCAAAGTTCTCATTGAAATATCGACTCGCGTCTATACAAGCATGCCTGGTGGTCTCTTAAGCGGCATTTATTAGCGTTCTTTAGACGTCTAGGTGTTCAAAACATTTTTGAAGATCATATCAGAATTTTTGACAGACTTTTAATTATTTCTTCGACTGAGCAAGGTTTTAAATCAGAAAATAAAAGTCGTGAACGGGTGACGAAATCTCACACTGTTCATAGATTTTTCAGAGATCTCCAAACTATATGACATAGTACTTTACATTGAGAAAAAGGAAAGAATGGCATGAAATTGTGTAAGTTTAAAACGATAAAATTTTCACGTTTGATAAACACACATCAATCATTTTGCCTATCAAAATGTGTACACTTTATCTGAACAATTGTTTTACGCGGCAAAGATTAGTTTCTCATTTAGACAAGACATGTCGAAATTCCAAGACACGGAGTAACGCAGCGGGCACTTTGCTGATATCCCTACGCCAAGCCTGATAACGCCCATATTAATGTTCGCTAAAAATTATCGAAACTAAAAATGAAACGACCTTCACAAAAATTGTTGAAAAAGAAAATTTAAAAGTAAGTCTATTAGAATCAGATGTAAAAATTGTTTTCCGAAAGTCCTTGTTTGTTGTTTGCTTTAGTTTCCTAGCTGTCCCCAAACTTTTTTTTTTATAATGGAAATGGATCTCCACTCACTTACGATTTCATGCAGGTGTGATAATTTTCCTATCAGTATCGCCCTATCTCTTGTCCGATTCCACGGTTATGCAAGTTCTAATTACTTTATCAGCCTCCGAAACCAAAGAGTGTCTTGGAAAGGCGATCAACGTGTCAGATTCAACCTAGGAAGACGAGTTCGAAACGTAGACAGATTCATCGAAGACCCCCAAGAAGATTTTTTTATACACGAAAAGATAAATCATACCAGGGGCGAATTCGTGACTTTCTATTTCTAAGACTTCATTCATAACTTAATGTAAGCATTCCTCTTATCAGAATGGTATATGCACTAGTCACACAGTGTAAACCACCAAAGTTCTGAAAATTATTTCATTTCATTCAGTAAAGCCGTGTAAGTTTTATCTATGTGTAAAATTGTGATGTATTCTCTGTAAATTGTATGTATAACCTTGGATTGCAGGTGTTTCAATGTCCTTGAAAAGGTTGCAGTTAAATTATTTTGAATTATCGTTGCAATCTAGTTTATAAGAAGACAAGAATATTATATATGTGAACAGGAACCGGTTAAATAGTGGCCTAAATTTTTATGTGAAGGTCACTAGGCATCACCCTGGCTCACATGCAGAGAACAGATGGGCAAGAATTCAACTCAAAACGATCATTCTTATTAATAATAATATCTCCCCCAACATGTCCTCATAGAACGTGGTTCATAAACATATCGATGTCTATAATGGGGGGATCCGTGTCACGGAAAGCCTAAATTCCAAACCAAGTCGTAAAAAGATAACAGCAATTAACGTAATTCAAATTGATACATGTTAATTTCTGGGGAATTTTCCGAAATAAAGAAAAACTGAATACGATGAGCAATTCAGCGGTAATCGAATTAAGTTATGATTTGCCTGAGGATAAAGCCAGTGTGCACGGAGAAACGCCATCGATGGAAGTCAACAAGCATACAACGGGGACCGATTATTACGGGAACGATCACGCGATCGGACGCAGCTACCCGTCCATCAGACGCACCATCTTAAAGACAAAATAACGGCGACTTACAATTACCGAAACCATATCTAGGATTCGAAATTAATCTACTAACATCATTTAAATTTGTATGCAGTTAACAATGTTTAATGAATTTTATCATGTTGAAATAATAGAATAAAGGGATCGGTGTTTGTATTTATTTTGATAGAAATCGTGGAATGATAAGCATGTTTTTAAAGCGGAGATCGTATGTCTATACCAACAACAGTAAATGCAATGTTGTTCAACTCAGGTGCTCGATGGGAAGTCTTCGCTGGTTACGGGAACAGTTTACAAAGTTCCGGTGAGGGAATCCTATTCCCATGTCCAGTATTATCTCTGTCGATGATACGGTAATTATTTGATCTCATTATCTAATTATCTCAAGAGTTGCTTAACGATTCCGTGAGTGGGACTGAAGTGCCTGCAATACCGACGCTTTCTGCTATGGTGCGATGAAACTTGCTTTGTTTTCATGAGTTTTGAAGAGCGAAATGTTCGAACTACTTCAGATTTTATAACTTTTATCACTTTCGTAAATTGAAATCGCAGACCTCTATGCATTGTGTAAGGGATACATATACATATATATATGGTTTAAGTTTTGACTAAGCATTTTAAGTTAGGTTTGATATATGACATGAGTTTCATCGTGCAGTCAGTAGATTCATGAGTTTCTTTCAGAAATCAAACATATGTCATTTTAAATTATCGTTCAGAATGACATTTATTTGAAAATCAGCCAGATTGATAAAATACAGTAAATATTATATTCTTTTCTAAATTCGACAGTTCAATTATAAACCCCAGACAGTTTCTTTGTTTCCGTCTTCACAACGGTCGAATCTGATGGTAAAGGTTTGTGAAACAAAGAGAAGCGAGTGAGTACGATTCCGTCGATTTTGTCTGGACCAAAGCGAAGTCTATCAATCATATACAGGAATTATATAGCTTAGCAAACTCAGAGAGACAGTTATGATTCCTCTTTACATACTTATCTCGTCCATTAAATCGAGCTGAAAGCTTCGCAGAACGGAGAGCGGAAGGGAACTCTAGCACCAACAAGGGTGTTACATTTCAGCTATCCTTTAAAAATGTCCGGTCATGCATTTCGCGATATGTTTGTTTTGTCATATTTAAATCTTTGTAGTTTTTCCTGGAATTATGATATATAGACATTTATCTTATTGTGACTAACACGTGTCTGTTTGAAAGTTAATTTCACAAATATTACTGTATGATACTACTTTAGCTCTAGGCCCTTTACGCTTTCAATGGGTTATTACGCATCAAAAGTCATAACTGAGTTTCCTCTCATATCAAAATTTCTTAACGTGCTGTAAA
Source organism: Ostrea lurida (assembly GCA_903981925.1). Taxonomy (NCBI): domain Eukaryota; kingdom Metazoa; phylum Mollusca; class Bivalvia; order Ostreida; family Ostreidae; genus Ostrea; species Ostrea lurida. The sequence continues at coordinate 9,565 of CAJDSM010004094.1, forward strand.
TTGCTTTCAAATGTATGCGATAAACTTTGCATTTCTGACGAGTATTTTCAATTAGTGAGATCGTAATTCCGTCAGCCCAAGTTTCTTACCATGGAGCGGTGTCCCGACAGGGAAACGCAATTTACGAAAATTGAGGGTTTCCCTCCCTCACCCTCCCACAAACTGCCTCCTGTAATTAACACAAGGAGGTGTGAGCTTTATTGCTTTCATAGTCGATTAAGCATTTTAAAATATCTATATGCGCATTCATTTCCCGTTATAAGAATCTCATTTAATTTTCAGTGATGGCTTTATTTAGAGAAAGTTATATCATTCTTGTTATATAAAAAGTTAAATAATTAATTAAAGTATTATTTGCTCGTTGCGAAAGATTCTATACAACTTAGAAAAGAAAAAAAATAACATTGAATATCCGGGAACAGTTTACTGAATAAAAAGAGCACAATGATTTTATATTGATTCTCAGGAATTAAGATTTATTCTTTGAGGGTTATGGTTTCCAAATGCTTGACCGCAAGACACGGCTTGAATCGCACAAAAAACAATCTAACGGGCAGCGGCAGGTAGGGGGTTGTTATCAGCACCCCGGGCCCCTTAGATCTTTGATTATCTGTCTCTTAGCAAAATATTCCATGAACTAGGCACTATATTAAAAGTGCATACTTGATTTTTAATAGAAGCATAAGCGGAAAAATAGACCTATTCACATGGTAATAATTTTTATGAAGGGATATGGACTAAATAAATTGTTTCAGTAAATCATCTGTCCATTTTACGGTTTTTGTGTAGACTGATTTTCGAAACAGGCGATGTCGACATTAAGTCTGAGAGTGTGAAATACGATGCTGAATTTAACATTACGATTATTTATTGATAATTGTTGAAAAATATTTCTCAAAGATGAGAAACCGATCCATTATGCCGAATAGTTTGGGTGCGATACCGTACGTTGGAGTGTAAAGATTGACCACGTGATTGTAATATTACCGAGGGCTAAGGTCCGAGCGAGATTTCTTGTCCCGATTGTTCATATTATTCATTAATACATGTTAATTCATCTGTAAATTGTTTCACTTCATCGAATCACCAAAGGGTCAAGAAATATCCTAAATATATTTTTATTTTCTTAATAAATATTAATAACTTACTATGAGATTGAATGCACGATACCATACTTTAGATATTCTTTATTATTTCTGTAGATTTGCCTCTTAGTGACCAATAAATCTGGGGAGCTCTACACACTAAATATAAAAACTTGATATTATCTGGGATACGATTTATAAACGACTTGGATTTCATAAAAAAATGTTTTACTTGTGTTCCTGCGGCTTGCGACCAGAAACATTATCTTCATCATTATCACAGGCCAGTGCGCGGCTTTACGACGGTGAATCTAATGCCTTAAATTATTTTTTTTTTTAAATTGGCTAGGTTTATTCATAATCTGAGTACTACATGAAATGATAAAAGGTTAGCCACACCTAATCACATCCTTGAAATGATTCATAAACGTGTATACAAAACTGTATACAGAAATAAGAAACGTCTTTCCCTTACAAACTAACCCTTCTGCTTTGCGACAGTGGTACAATTGTAACAATTCCCGTTGTACTAATTATTTTGAATTTCTTAATCCAATTCACAAAACAATGGTGATATGAAAGAGTTGTACTAGCTAGTTGTGAATTGATAAATAGATTTAACATCATTTATATACCTGTTCCTTTTGCTTCTCTTGTTTTTCTTTTTTATCGTCTTTTTTCTTGGTGAGTTCGGCTTTAAATCCCTTTTCCGTAAGATTAGGATCATCTTTGGATAAGACGTCCATTAGATATGCTATATAACTTGTAGCCAGTCGTAGAGTTTTGATTTTGGATAACTTGGTATCTGATGGCACATTTGGTATACATCCCCTGAGCTGAGCAAAAGCTGTATTTATGCTTTGAGTCCTTCTTCGTTCTTTTTTATTTGCAGTAGTCCTTCGTTTTACACACCTGTCAAAAGTTGGATAGTAGTGTTCAGAACCTCCAATGGAATGATACTCTGTGGGACTGGGGGTACACATGCCATAGGACTCCGGAGAAACCGAAATATCCGAATGATGTCCATTCACTCCATTTAAAACCCAGTTCTGAAAATAAGAGGCATCGGGACAGTGGTCCGGATAGCGCGCCATCTGTTGGTACTGGTAGAAATCATGAGACATTGGACCAGGGTGAGGGTATCCGGGATGAGAATACCCCCCGACACTCAAACTCATGGCAGCAATTTTGATAATTTTCACCAAGATTACAAAATGGATTGTATAAATTTTGGATGAAATTACAAAAAAATCGCTTCAAAACATTCCTGTTGGAAGACTAAGTCTCTTGAAAACCCAAGTTCCTGTATTAACCGTGTTTTGCTATCTTCAAACTATTTTGTTTTAAACTTATCATCTGTACGGCGACCTTTATTTACGTCTTGGCAATGGTTTCTACGTTAAATTAGCGGCAGCCAATCAGATTGTTTGATTGCTCGTAGGGATGATGTTATCTGCAGATTCTCAGCTTCGACCCCGCCCCTAGAGGCTGAAAGTGTATTGTATCGCGTAATCAAGGACGGATTGTTTTAACAATTCATGAAACAATAAAGCAAATTAATTTCAAGTAGTTTTCTTTCTCTCAACTATAAATTAATTATGTCTCCTCCAATACTGATGTAATAATAAAATTGAGTAAAACATTATTTATTGTATAGCGGTCAATTTGTTTGAGATTTTTTTATTAGGCAGAAAAGTCACTGAATGACAATGAATTAATGCAAAGGCATTGGTATTTTAATTAAAATTTCAATTGCTTGCACAGTAGAAATTCACACGCTGATCATACAGAAATTTCTTTGAAGAAAAACACGATGACGAACCGGGGTGTTTTTTTTTTGTTTTTTTGTTTGTTTGTTTGTTTGTTTTGTTTGTTTGTTTTCTGGTTTTTTTTTCTCTCTCTCTCTCTTCAAATACTGGTAAATTGTAATATAACCAAAATTATTATATCTGACATTGAATACTTTGTATAGGAATTCCATAAGATATTGAACACCCGGGGGAGTATATGGGCACTCACCCCGTGAAACAGTTGGATACATGTGCCATACCGGTAAATGTTTTGTATTTTGGGACTTCTCGGAAGCGATTTATGGGAGGTGTGACACCGGGTATATTCCGAAATAACTTCCTGTGTAGCGGGTCTCGCGCTGTGTACCGCATCTGACACGTGCTTCCTGACATCACTACACGGCGGCAACTCTACACGTGCCGTCACGCATATCTGGCGATTAACCTTTTAATTATTTTAGAATTTTTTCGTTATAAAAATAAGAAGAAATATTGGGAGTTTTGGTAAATAATTTACGTAATGAAATATTGAAAACTGGAAACAAAGGGACTTGCAAATATATATCCGGGGTACAGACGTACCGCTGAAATTTTCAAACCTCCCACCCCTTAATGCATTCAATATTTTTGAAAATCATACCCATTTGTATATTTTCGTTGAAAATTCTGACCCAGTCATACATTTCATAAAAAAATTGTGACCTGTTCATGTATAGTTGCTGCCCATGCAAGTAGCGCATATTGTAAAATACATGTCATAATATTTCATGATTAGAAATTTTATTCGAGGATGAATTCCAGCGGATAAATTTGCTACCCATTGATATTATGGCATGTCAAATTTTCTACCCATTGATATAACAGATTTATGAAAATTGCATCCCTTTTATGATTGATATATTTGACATGTCAAAAAAGTGGCCCATTCCCATGCATGCAGTGGTAGGTTTGTGTATACCAAGATATAGGAAGAAATCCCCGGTATATACATATAATATACAATGTATATCAAGGGGCAGAGAGAAGGGATGGGGCTTACATTCTACCCCACCCGATCTAGCTGGTTTTCGTAAGGTTTCACATTAGCCTGCCTCTCTCTCTCTCTCTCTCTCTCTCTCTCCATGTCTAAAGATTAAAATGTTGTATAAAAATTAGAAAAGAGAGAGAGAGAGAGATGCACAGAAATTAAAGTAAATCCAAATCGTTCAGTTTCCTTTGTTCTTCACAAGGATCTTGGAATATAACTCACAGAAAATTAAATAAGAATATTATATTAGTGTTTGGTACTTCATCAATAAAATCAAACAAACAAATCATGTAATGAGCATTAAAGATGACACGTCTGTCGTGAAAATTTTCGCTCTGCCGCAAGCATATGTCGCGGGACGTTGCCTTTTCGTGGACTCCAATTTTCTCAAGGGACAAATTGCGTCAGTAAAGATAGCCATGGACGATGGATTTTCATTCGAAGGCCCATCTAAAGAGTAATAAATTTTGGCATTCACATGCCAAGACTTAATGAGGCTCATCATGAGGACAATTAAAAAGTGGTCACTTGTCTTCAATTGTCATCAAATAAAAACCAATCAACTACTGACACCAATACACGGTCTCCGTATATACAATGTATATATACACAGTACCTCAATATTTTTTTTCTTGGGTCGAGTTTTAAGAAATTTCAAATATATCAAAACTTATAAATTATCTGCATGGGTTTTTGGTTTTAAACAAAAGATTGCTCGTAAATGTGCACGTGCGTGAAGGGCCTTGGAAACCGGCGGTAGTGGTCAGTAACGCGATTAGCAGGAATCAGGAATCGGTCGTTTACGCTATCAAAGGTATCAATGAAGCTACCAGCTGAGACCGATATGTAAATCTTGATGTGTTTTGCAAATACTATACGAACAATTACTCAGATGTTCGTATGTTTAAAAACAGATCAATCGCAAGAGCCGCGTGATTCCACGTGCATGCTTCTATCTACAACATCACGATTGCGCAACCCCGTGGTTATGGCTATATAGTATTACTATACAATGAATGAATAAATACTACATACCAAAGAAAATAAAGATTTAATCAGATTCAACGTCGTTACATGGTCAGTTCCGAGGAGTACAGGGGGTTAAGAAACAAATTTTGTCTGGTGATTAGTATATTTTAAAAGACCTAAATCCCCTCCCAAAGTATCAGCTGAATGCAATTTTCGTCATCATCATACTCGATGAAACTGCATTTGATTGATCTCGCAAGAATACAAAGAAAAAGAAAAGAAAGAAGAAGAAGAAAAAACCAGTAAACGCACCTTTTGCAAACAACCATTAATTCATAAATCTATTGATTAAAGACACAAAAAATGTTTCTTTTACGTCTTATAGTTGTAGATCTGACAGATTTTAGAATACGAGTTTATATGTCTCCGGTGATAAGGATTATAGTATAAACACACCGTCATTGATCTTTTGGTTTTTTAAGTTTGGTAATGTAATTAATTGGTTGTTGCTTTGGGTAGTCGTTCTTGTAAACAATGCCCCGGAAGAGAGCGCTCCTCGTTAGCCACGGTTTCGCGCCAACAAAGCAAAGACGATGGATTTATTCCAAGTTTTACGACACTCGACGTCAAATATTCGGAAACGGCATCGTTAAGAAACCTTTGTTTATTCTACATACAAACAAATCCTCATATTCAATTTGCCAAAGACAAACGCACATCTGAAAGTACTTTAGTTCCGTTAAATTTATTTCTCTATTATTAAGAATTAAATTAGTTTTGGTGCCAAATTTATTTACATTATTCTTTTACCGTCTAAATTTTTGCAATTGGACGAAGTTGGCGAGTGTCATCTTCTTCCGCTAGCTGATTGTTATATTCCAAACCAATTACAGAAATATGGATAGACTAGGCTTCGAACAAATTCTTGGAGAAAGCAATATCTAAGAATGTAAGTCAGGGTGGCATACTACCATAGAGATNTTGGAGAAAGCAATATCTAAGAATGTAAGTCTCTAAGAATGTAAGTCAGGGTGGTATACTACCATACAGATTTTTTTAACAAATTGCAGTGCGTCGTCTAACATTCGTTTGCAAATAGCAACCTTTTATAAAGTGAGATTACTTACATGTATGATTGTGGTGTCAGATTTTTTTGCTGCAAAATTGTAATTCATTAAAAAAAAAAGTCTGCAAAATGTTCGAACATCTATTCAGAGGCTTTGAATGAAGCAATATTACTTTATTGTCTTACCAAACAAAAATTAATTTCCATATAATGTTATACATATGTACTTACTAATAGGACTGAAATCTTTTTCATAAAATCTTAAAATTAGTTTTGATTTCATTAATGATTATGGTTAAAGTTACATACAAAACCATCGTAAATAGCACATTTAGATTTAGAGCTGATCTTGCTGCAACTTCTCTCATATTACTGAACCAATTATCAAATACGTAGAACTCCTAGATTCAAAAATAACAGATTTCTTTTATTTTGAAAATAACTTTAAACTTGTCTCTTTTGCATGAAGGATATAAAAGATGGAACTAGATTATCAAATCATATAAGCCTCACAATAATCCAATCTATTCTTTATTCTGCTCTTTTCGCTACTTTTTGGGTACCACTGTTGATGAATGGAGACAGAAACTGTGAGAAAACAAACCCAGAAAAGAGATATGGAAATAACAATAAGTGAATTAAGAAAATTTTCAAATAATCGTAATCATAGACATTATGCGAAATCATCTGCCAGTAATAGTATTCAATGTAAAGGCAAATATAACAAAATAGTGATCAATCTCGGTAAGTCTCTGATAAAATACAAAAACAAGAGTTGGGCAAATACGGACTCCGGACACACCAGAGGTTAGCTGAATAATGTAGCCTCTCCCCCTTTTTATTGGGCGCGGGGGGGGGGGTACAACTCCATAGGATATCCGTTATGTGCAAATGCGGGAGTTATTCACTCCCGCAACAATTTCGATTATTTTTTATGCTGGGCTTTTCTGCGTAAATAAAAAATTGCAACATATATTTCGTAGTATATAGATAAATTTCTAACCTGCAACTTACGATGTTTTAGGCTTTATCCGTTCATTTTAAACAATATCCATATACTGCAACTTCTCGATTCGTAGTTGGGTGCCATGTTTGATATTTGAAGCTGGACTTCCTGTTGTCATATGTCCTTATAAGGGAATGTTTACATTTATATGCGAGTACGGAAAACAGAGCGATTTCATCGGTATATCAAATTTAAAAAAGATTAGGATAGTGTATTCTATTTTCTACCACCATATGATATTCTTTTCTTTGTCAGAATGGCTCGAGTTCATGCTGAACAACTACTTTTTCCCACCGATTGCCTTTTGCTTTTTTACTAGATCCACCTCCAAGATCTCGCGATAACAAGTATGGTGGAGCGGGCTAAGGATTTTAGCATGTTGCATATGATGTTTATAGAAAATCACCTTAGTTAGACATGCACAAGCAAAACGTAGGTACCCTTATTGATGTCAACAACCTTAAGTTAGACATGCACAAACAAAACGTAGGTACCCTTATTAATGTCAACAACCTTATAGACAATTATACGGCGTTTATTATAGATTACTAGTATTCAGCAAAGTATTTTGCATCATTACGAAGATCCTGCCCTCTTCCGAAAAGGTCAGAATAAAAGAAATCGGAGAGGGCTACATTATTGCAGCTAACCAGAGGTGGGATCAGGTGCCTAGGAGGAGTAAGCATCCCTAGCTGTTGACCGGTCACACCCGCCGTGAGTCCATTGTCTTGATCAGGTAAACGGAAAATCTGTGCAAATCACGGGTTGTATTGAAAAAACGGCCCCCTTCTTAACAATTGCTATGAAAGACATGACAACTTCACCCAATGGCAGACCATACTGGCAACTAATTGTAACGACCACTAGAATTTGCGAAATGTGCTTTAAACGACGACTGTTTGAACGCAAAAAACTTGTGATAGCTGCCTCGATTCAAAAAACTGATCACGCAAACAAGCTCTTAGCATATCGAATAAATTGAGACACTTACAACTCGATGCAGGTGATGATGGAAATTACTTATATGTAAAGTAAGGGAAGTTGACGAGAAGAAGCTGAATCGTCCCGATTCGTCGACTAATGTATGAGTTGTTAGTTGTCGTTAATGTCTATGTTCAATAAACTAGCTATCCAAGTACGAAACAATCCAAAACAGGTGGTGTAGAATTAGTGAGATAGAAAAGTTGACAGGTGGTGTAGTATTAGTGAGATAGAGATGTTAACAGGTGGTGGTAGGGTTAGTGAGATAGAGATGGTGACAGGTGGTGGTAGTGTTAGTAAGATAAAGATTATGACAAATGGTGGTAACGGTGTGAAATAGAGATGGTGACAGGTGGTGGTAGTGTTA
>CAJDSM010004096.1:71-11093 GCA_903981925.1 Ostrea lurida
AGATATAAACAGGATTATGCCAATCAAGGTGTTTTTGAATAGCGAAAAGGCTTAGTACTGTTAGCCTACTTACAGTATATATATTTATATATGGCGTTAAATACAGGCAGCTGGACATGGTTACATTCATGTCGTACTAATAGAGCAAAAAAATCAAAATTGAAGTGGTTAGTTCAATATCGGTAAATCACCAATAAACAACAATTACAATAGCTATAACACAGTACCAAATACTCGTAATTCTGAATATAATCCGATTCTAGGAAATGCCTTCGTGCACCTAGGCTTGTGGTCGCGCGGGTCCCATAACTTCCCTCCTTTCTTGTTCTTTTTATCGCTATAGCCACTTCTTCTTAGATACTTTCGTTTCCTCGGGAATCTGTGACCCTCTATTATGAATCCAGTACAGAGCAACAGGATGAGGGCATAATTTACCGTGATGCTAGCTGTGTTTCAATGTAAACACAACTTGTCAATGGAGTTCGCGTGGACGCGCAATGTACGCCGCGCATCTACTTCCGTCGCAAGGGGAAAACTGCACAAATGTGAGCTTTGTAATGGCAGCAATTGATCTCCATTGCTATCGTGCGAGGCCTTCGCTCGAGAACAACTCGGTCTCTGTTTGGAGATTTGCGGGGACAGCCGCCCTCGGAAGTCTGGTGCTAAATTAAGCGGATACTAATAAATGTTAAATCGCACTTTTCATGTTATTTCTAGTGTTGAATGTATAAATGCATACTGTTAGAGGGTTCAAAACATTTTTTTTTTGTTTTTTTTTTTTTTTTATTATTATTTATTGTTTTTTGTTCCATGCATAGTATTATTCGGTCTTTTCCGTAATTGCTTGATTGTAAGAGTTGTCGTCGCGTTTGGGACGGGTATATCATAAAACTTACCGGGTAAAGAGTTTACAAAGTCGCTCCATTTCTCTTAAGAAATAAATTTTGTATTCAGATTGGGCCGAGAATCGAATCATATCTAATGTCTAGTACAATTAATTCTTTATACTTCGTACCTGGACTGTCGACGCAAAGGAAATATAGGGTTATCGTGAAAATTAGTAAACTTTCGATTTTTAACGCCGGAGTGATTTTTGTTATGCTGATTTTTGTTATGCGTGAACGCGTAATCTCCATAAGGCTCTTATTCGCGCTGTGCTCATTGCACATAGGCGGGGGTGGGGGTAATTGCCCTCCCTTTAAAAAGGGGGGAGGGAGCAAACGTATTCGCCCCCTCCCCCCCCACCTTACAGACATTTTTGTCGAGTAACTTTTTTTCTTTTGGCACCATGCCACATACTTTAGCATTTACCAGCCCCCACCCCCCACCACGCCACACCTACCTTCAGGTTTTTTTTTTACCCCTTTTAATTTTATTTTTTTATCATTATTGTTTTTTTTTTGATTGTCACATTATTTAAGAAGTTTGAATTGCCTTCCAAAATCGTCTCGCCTATGTACATGTAGCATTATCCCTGCGATCAAAGGTACTTGACGTCAAGTTGAAATACATTTGATAAAAAACAAAAATCCCCCGTACTGTACAAAAATGAGTAAATAATTTTGTTTACGGGCAATATTAATTTTTATTAATGCTTTATACAAATGTCAAGTGCATGTGTTTCGATCTGAAAATACACATCGAAGATTGACTCCGGCTTGCGTTACACCGGACTATTGCGCAACTGTACTGAAATCGTTAACAGCTCTAGAAAAACAATAGGGAGTGACGTTAGCGGGGGGGGGGGGATGGAACTTTAACAAGTTATCAGCTTAAGTTTCCATAACCCCCCCCCCCCCCCCCTGCTTGATGAACGCGAATCCACGTTCGGCCTAGTTGTATTTGTCTTTTATCAGCTTGTGTAAAAGGAACGAAATTTTTCAATTTTCCAACTCTAGGACAGTTTTGTTGAACGGCAGAACAGTAATAAAGACAGTCAGTGAAAACTTTGGTTTTTTTTTCAACTTCTGAATTCACCGGTTTAATCGTTCAGAATTATATAATTTCTGAATTCCTGCATTTTTTTAAGTTTAATTATGATAACTTGTTATCACATGCTAAATGCTGCATTCCATTTCAGAATCTCGGGAAGAGGGGAGGGGGGCACACTGGGGATTGGAACCATGCACTGCCCCTTTCCTCTTGAACATCATTGAGATAGAAATTTACCCACAAAAAATGTTCATCAAAGTCTTAAGTTTGTTCAATAGTTTGATGGATAAATATCTAGCGTATTCGTTGGATATGATCTAGCCACCCCCCTCCTTTTTTTTCCTTCAAAATCGCTGGATTAAAACTAATTACTTTAATTTTATTATTTGAACTCAAGTTTACATGTATGTAAAAAGAAATTCAAATGGATTCGAAGTTTGTGCTGTTTTAAGGATTCTTGCGGTGGAGAAAATAGGTTCGGGCGGCACTAAATATTGGACGATTAATCCGAGATTTCCTTATTGACACGTCACAATATAAAAGAGGGGCTTAGAGTTAAGAGGAATCTCGGATTTATTGGAGGATGCATGTGCACATGTAAACAGCTGACATTTTGATTTGGTTTGAACTTTGAACATATTTTTATTGTTATAATATAATACAAAAGAATAAAAATTCGTACGTCTTACGAGTTCTTCCATTTGAAAAGTAATACTTTAGATGACAGTACGTCTGAACATATAAAAAAAAAATATGCTAATATTTAGTTCAGATGATGAAATTTTCATTTCTTTCCCATCTAAGTATGTTGGAAAGTCACCCAGGAAACATATGGTTATCATGAAGATACATTATTTAGCCTGATCTCCATGATTTAGGCGTATTATACAATCCCCTCCTCATTTTCATTCTCCGATTTGTGTGACGTATATCTCTGACCAGAAATGTACATGTGTATTAATTGGTTATTTACCAAAAGATCATAATGGTACCGTTGGGAATTTATATTGAAATTCATTGAGAAATCATGCATGTGCAAGCATTTCTTATCAACTCGCAAGATTATCAGGGTAATACTGCCCTAGCTGTAGTTTATTTTAACGCATGCTTTATACAGCCTACACTGCCAGGAACTTTCAAAGATCGAATTTTACCTGCATTGTAAACAGGGAATTCAATCATCGTAATTGCATGGTATTTTAATTTGAAGAGCATCAACTTTTGATATATGTGTATATATACCTAATGAATATTACCCCCCCCCTCTTTTTTCGTGTGCCAATATTTGTTTAAGTACTGTACTAATAAACTGATTAATCGTTTACAATTGTTTATCCCGGTTAGACTTTAAACCGAGTACTCAGTTAATCGGCTAATCGTTGCCATCCCGTTGTTTTTAATGCATATGTTTCCATCTTTATTCAGGGTAATACTTAACTAAAATTTCCAGGAGCCACGTGGGCTCCTGATATGCCATTTCTGGGAGCCCACAACAAAACATGCTGCCCACATCTAATGAAGCAACGCTCTCAACAAGGCATTTAAAATTGGAAATGATTTTGAAAGCAACCCTGACTTTGTTATTTTCATCCATTTTTTTTAAAATGGAAGTCAGCTATTATGATGATGGTAGAGATCTACCATACAGAGGCGTAGGACTGATTTTGAAAGTGGGGGGGGGGGGGGGGCAAACTTAAAAAAATCACAGAAAGTGGGGGGCAAACTTCAAAATTATTTGACACAGCAAAAAAAAAAAAAAAAAGGCAATTTGGAACACTAAAAGTGGGTGGGGGGGGGGGAGGGGGCAAACCTCTATTTATTACTGAAAGTGTGGGGGGGGGGGGGCAGACTTCTAAATTGTGTGTATTTTTGCAGAAAAAGTTACTCGAGAAAAAGTAGGGGGGCAAAAACATACTTTTCCCCCCCATTTTAAAGTGGGGGGGGGGGGGGGGCATGTCCCATGCCCCCCCCGGCTCCTAACGCCATGCATAAGCATGTAAATAACACTCCAAAAAGCAAACTGGTCAATAAAGAGGTACTGATTACTAAATCCGATACAATTAGACCAATTCTTGTGCAAAGAAATCATCGCCATGTGGGCAAGTGACACAGCAAATTTAGGAGCCCGACACAATTTTTCTAGCAAATGGCGAGTGGGCCAGTGCGAAGTTTAAACCCTGTTTATTATACATCAAAAAGCTTGGGATACGTCCCGCACGAACGACAACTCGTATAAGCAAGAATTACGAAAATCCGGAATATGCATGACAAAGAATTTTTTTTTCTTTCTTTTCACTCTCACACCCTTTCATACTTCACTCAACATTTTGTTGGTAAGTAATTTATAGATATTTGTACCAAGATAAATAATAATACTAAATCCAAAATAATCAAATAACAGTAGAGTACATAATGATATTATGATTTTTTGATGTTGTCAAAAGTATTTCCCATACATGCAGGTACTTTCAAACTTTTTGCATTTCAAAGTTCTGATAATGCAAATACATCTTTCAACTTTATATTTGTTGTATAAATAGAAAAGTAATTCTAACAAACTGGGTAATTTGCCTTTTTTTCAAACAGAAAAAATACTATAGTTTTGTAATATAAAATGAGAAAGTTAACAGTTCTGTTGTTTTTTTAGACAATGGAGTTCACCTAAATAGAATTTAACACATTAAAACATTCTTTGTGAAGTTGTTCGATATATATGCATACTCAAACTGCTCCATAAATTAGATATTTTTTCACAGCCAATAAAAACATGTTGAATCGTCTCAAACTTCATTATTACAAAACTACAACAATCAGAAGACACAAGATTGATTTTTTTTCAGATAGTATTGACAGGAAGAATTCTATGAAGAATTCTATATTTGGTAACCATTGGATAGAAGAATCCTTGGTAGTTTTAAAAATAACAGTAAAAACATCTTTAACACATATTTCTATTCCATAAGGCACTAACTCTAAATCGGAGTCTGGTGCTAAATTAACGCGTGATACTAATAAATGTAAATCGCAACTTTTCATGTATATTTCTAAGTGTTGAATGTAAATGCATACGTTGAGGGTTCAAAACATTATTATTAGGGGGGTGAGGGGTGCATTTCGAATCTTGGTCGAAGTTGCGGAATTAACAAAAGGCAATTTATTCTATGCAGAGAAGTTTGTACCCTTGAAAATTCATTTCAAAGATTTTGAAATATTGTACAGTGTTAGTAGAATGTTAAATATGATTATTGCATAAAACATGTTTACAAATTTCTCTTGAAACAAGTGGGCTTGCGGACGTTCTTTTGACGCTTGCGTCAATGTGTTTCGATATGGCCCTATTAAAGAGTTATCGCTCTTGGATTAACACGCTTACAAAACGCTCGTTGAATATAGCACTCCCGATACGAACTACTATTGAGATTATGCCCGCTCAATATCCCCTACTTTCTAATTCGATAAATGAATGGGAAAAAACCCCCCAATAAAGTGACTTTTTAAAGATATACCCTTTTTCAATCTAATGCATAAACAATAGTGAAATATTCTCAAGAGAGACGTTTTAACAATATACAACAAACCAACTACATGTATCCCAAAAATGCTCAGAGTCTGAAAAGGATTAGAACGCCACACTCGGGGTGACATGTGCCATATTTGGTGACGGTTCCGAAGCAAGGAAATGACCAACAAGGTGAGTAAACTTTAATTTCTTCCTATTTATAACCTAATCTGATAGACAGAGCGAATAAGATTTATAGAATATCTAATAGATATAATGTCATCGTGAGTAGGCGCGAAGCGAAGGTCTCTTGAGACTTCTCAATAACAGAGAAATATTTGTACGGGGCGTAAAATACAACTTTCCTTTGGTTTAAACCCCCCCCCCCCCAACACCCCCTCCCCGAAAATTGTTTGCCATTTCTCGAGATCCACACTTTGCGAAAGTTACAACCCTTGGCCGCCATCTTGCGAGTATAAAGTCACATTTCCCTACATTGGCCTTTGTAACTTTCCTATCTGTATCTTTGAGATTTGACATTTTTATAATAATTGAAGTAAACTACAATAAAGCCCCGAGGTGGGGTAACCCAGAAATGTGACTAAAATCTTAAAAATTCGCTATAATACACAGAACTTTGTAACATTTTACGTTTGGTAGGATAAAGAAGGAAATTTTTACTTTTACTCGATTGACCTTTAGCTGAAAAGTGCCCAGAAGGTTCATTCGACATTCAAAATCCAAGATTCGAAATCCGAGATTCAATATCCAAACTATCCAATCAAAACTTCGAATTTCCCCAGTAATTATAGACCCAAGCCCTTGTGGTTTTGCACGTGAAAATACATGTACTATAGTGAAAAGAGCAGTTTCTTGGTGCTACGTGCATTTGCTACATGAATGTTACGGGGAATGCGATTTTTGGTATTTTATGGAATTACTTCCCCTTAAATTATTTTCTGGTAATGTAAAATAACACATTTTTCTTTCTGTAAGAATATTTCTGTACTTATGCAATAATTTATATTGTACACATTTATATCAAATCGAAGGTAAAATTTTAAAGCATAGGAAATGGTAGTATTTGTATTGATTATTATTGTGTAACAATACTTTTATTAATAGCAATTTGTTTTATTTATATACTAAAGTTTCCGTGGAAATACTTTACCCCGGAACTTTACCACAGCCTCGCCCATCAGGAACAAAATATAGAACATTTATCCGAAATAAAACTTCATTTTCACATGAAGGTACGAAATAATACAAGGGAATGAAAGGTGGAGTGGGGGAGATTGGAGTGATATCAAAGATCAAGTTTAAAAAAAATCATTTTTGCGCGTATTAATACTATACTATAATGAGCCCCACCCCCCTCTTTCCTCGATTTTATATTGTAAATAAAAACAAGAGGCCCATGGACAACATTGCTCATCTGAACACTTTACTTCATAGAGAAGAGCAGAATTTTGGGATTTACAATGTGCCACTGTTCAAATGTATGGACTGAAATTAATCTCTGTCATCTTCTAATACTCATAAATGAATATTCATCAATAAGAAAATACGACAGATAAATATGACTGTATGACACAATGCGGTCAGGCATAGCCCTTGGTGCTCTTTTATTATTGTCTTGTTACAATGAACAAGAAAATGTATGGTTGGAGGGTGGACATCTTATTAGTTTTAAATGACCATTTTGAAAAGTACGGGGCCAGACGTGACCACCAAGGGCCATCCACACGCACATGTATGTGTAAATAAACTTGCCTCAACACAAGGAACAAGGAAATATATAGTTTGAGGGTGGGGATCTCAATAGTTTTCAAAATATTAAACAATTGTGAAAAGGGCGGGGTCACTCTTGACCCAAAGGGCCCTCCACATATGTGTCAATGAACTTGTCTCAACGCAAGGAACAAGGAAATATACGGTTTGATTGATTTGATTATTTACTTGCATGGAGACGTCACCATTACCGGTGAAGGGCTACACAAATGTAGGCCTATGCTCGACACTCAGGGCCTTTGAGCAGGGAGGGATCTTTTTCGTGCCACACCTGCTGTGACACGGGACCTCGGTTTTTCCGGTCTCATTCGAATGACTGCCCTCATTTAGTCGCCTCTTACGACACACAAGGGGATGCCGGGGACCTAATCTATGGTTTGAGGGTGGGGATCTTAATAGTTTTCAAAGTACCGGTATTACACCATTTTGAAAAGGGGGAGTCATGACCCCATGGGTTCTCCACATAAGTCAATGAACTTGTGTCAACACAAGTGTTAAGAAAATATATGGTCTTCAATAGTTTACAAGATCTTGCGTACGAAGTTTCGATACTAAACTTTCTCTCCCTATTCTGGCCCCCATCTTGACCGGAGGTGGAGTGGCGGTGTACTAAGTATTCCTCTAAACAAACTTGAATGCTTCTATGTTAAATTCAACAAATTGAACACCATCTGTTCTTGAGAAGATTTTTTGAAAGATATATTTCTACAGAAAGAAAACTGTATTATAATATTGTACATAATTAAAAAAAAAAATTATTTAAAGAGGTTTGCACCTGAGCAGGGACTAATGTCAATTTTTTTTTAGAAAGTGTATTTTTGATTGCTACATTGAAGGAGAATTGGGAAATTATAAAGAAAAACTGGGATTCACATGCTTGTTATTGATCGAACTACAGTGTTTTAAACATGACATTTTTTGCACTTAAAATTTACTCAAGATTTGATTTGTCTGTTGCTGTAAACAAATCGTAAACAACACAAATCAATCATTGCATAGAATAGACACATAATCATGTCTTCTTACGGTACAGATATTAAAAAAAAGTTTAATACTAGTTTTGTAATGGAAATGAATAATGACCTTATTGCACTTGATGTACGGAAAACTCATGTTATCGAATTTTAAAGTTAGAAAGGCATATTGGACTAATGTAATTTTTTTTAAATCTCCCGTAATTTTCAAAGTCTTGTCTTAAAATACAAAATGGAAGTAAAAAAAGTGGGGGGGGGGGGGGGGGGGGGGGGGGGGGGGGGGGGGGGGGGGGGGTTAGGGTCGATTTTTTTAAATTATTGGCCAAAATATTGATTGTCACGCAGATGTTCAATTTCGCTTTTTTAAGAATCGGTGTTCAACCAATTAATAAATTACATTATTTCTACCTAGTTTAAGTCACAACTATTTGTATCATAAATTTTAAAACTGAAATATAGCTTTAAGGGTATAAAAAATAGAAGTTTATTGGATGGAATAGAAACTGTAACATCATGCAGATTTTGAACTTTTTAATTAATCAATCCCTCCGCCACAAAATATAGTCCTTACCAAACCCTTTCAAAATTTGAATTGAAAAATTATCAACTGAATAAGGTTCATTAATAGATGGTTGATATTTTTATACCAATGGAATTAGTATTGAACCAGTAAATACTTAGATATATTATCCTGCGCAGTTGTGCTCTTGAAAAAGCTCAGGAGCTTACTTCCTTAATTAAGGGAAATACAAAGGAATCGCGTTCCTAGTAACATTAATGTACCAAAATGCAGGTAGAATCAAGAAACTGCCCCTCCACCTTTTTCTATAACGTGCACTTTCCAGTATATCTCATTTCCCCCTGCAAACTAGAGTATTTTCACGCGCACAATCACAAGCGCTTTGGTCTATAAACTACAGAGGAAATTCGAAGTACAACTGTATGAATCTTTTATTTTGATTGAATGATTTGGATCTCGAATTGTTAAATGAACCTTCTTGGCTTTCGTAGATACATGTACCATTACCTGAGTAGTTTTTGAAGAAAAAAAAATTACGGCCGACATTCATACCTTCGAGAAATCGATGATCAGTGTGTAATGTAATAGATATTGTCGATGGGCTAATCTCATGAAATTACGCATACGTACATGCATATGTACTATTTCCACGAATAAAATGCGATTCGCGGTAAGCTCAAATGTCCTTTTTAAACATTGGCTACATGTACATGTACGATATATCGTATTTTTGTAAATAATAAAAGAAAGTATTCATCGCTGTTTATTAACGACAAGCATGGTTGTTTGGAACCTTTATTCGTTTTTGAGACCGTAGTCCAGTTTAGAATATTTATCAAATTCATAGATTACTCAGCTAAATTCATTTGCTGTTTCTATATCTAAAGTAGATGTCAAATGAGCAACTTGTATATATATACATTATATGTAGCTATATGACTACTCCGATATTTAGCTTATAATTCATTTGACTTAAAGTAACAATACAGTATCGATGTATTACACAGATATTATTTAAACTACATTTTAATCAGTGTTAGTCTTCATTTGCCACAGAACAGTTTTCTAATTTCTTGTCTGAAGGCAATGTCGAAAACACCATAAATGAAAGGATTTGCGAAGTGGTTCAACATATACATTCTCCGCAGCGCAAGGCAGACGTGAAATACACTGGTAGACAAACTTTTCCAGAAAGCTGGGCTGTTGGTTTCTATGATGATGAATGTCCACGATGGAAGGTAAGCCAAAACCCCGACAAATGAAATGGTCATGAACATAAAGGACACCCGGAAGGCTCCTCGTCTGGCGTCGGACTTCGGCTGTGCCTTTTGCTTGGTTGGTTCTATCTTGGACATGGATTGAACACTGGATTCTAATACTTCACTGCTCTCAGTTGCAGCATACGTGCTTATTTGATTTTTAGAGACGTAAGACATCGCTGTAGCGTCCGATGTTCCACTCGGATCTCCTGCCGGTTTGACTATAACGGATTTCATCTTTTTACTTGTTTGAACGATAGATGACAGTTATAATTATATACAAATGGTAATCACCACAACGTTCAAATCGTGATGAAAACCAAATCCCTGAGAGATTCTGAGGCCTTTCACTGAGCAGGACTGCCGCGGTAACTTATTAGCACTGGATATCCGGTGTACTGTTTCCAAGCTGTGGATTGCGGATTTCAATCACTCCGTAGTAAATCAATACTGGAATGTATAGCACTATAGACGCTACGACGCATATTCCAATAGACGCTTTTTTCCAGAACACATCCATTTGCCGTCCAAATGGCCTGCAGATCTTTTGGAAGCGTTGAACTGCGATGACATTAAGAAGAAAGAGAGAACTACAAGTACTTGTGTAGCTCAGGTACAGCAACATTCTACAGACCCCGTGTCCTGGAAACAAAACTTGGCGAGTGTTTCTCGTCAGGTTCAAGGATGCAGTTATGATCAAAGCCAGAAGATCCAGGTACGCAAGCGGAGTGATGAAATATCGTCCATCTTTTTCTTTGCGGAGGCGAAATTGATATACAAGGATAACAGTAATATTACCCGGAATTCCAATTAATAGGTAAAATGCCAAAATAATTGTGTTCGGGAAGTACAGTTCCTTGTATATGTCATTCCAATAAAGGAGAAAAGCTTTCTCCTTAATTCTATCTAGAGGATCCACGGGAAAAGTTGTGTTAACGATGTTATCCATGTTTGAAACAATAATATAAGAAAGCGTTAGCTGCTTTTATTTACATTCAACAGGGAAGTTTGTAGAAGTGGAGTTGGCATATGGCCAATACCTCAAAG
>CAJDSM010004097.1:0-11237 GCA_903981925.1 Ostrea lurida
AACGCAAAAGATTGCGTTTAAACGCAAAACTCGTTGCGTTTACACGCAAAATTATTATTCGTTTAAACACTAAATTTACAGCTTTTAAACGCAAACATGATTGCATTTAAAATATATTGTGTACATGTATATACTCATAGCAACGAACATTCTTCTCAAAGTAGGAACACCACAGCCCTATTTGTACTATATGATTTATCAGATCTGACTCGACACATTTTATCATGTGATGTAATCAGAATATATTATAACAGATGCGAAGTCAAATGGAGTCAGACCGAATAAAGACATGCTCTTTTCCGTTTGGCAAGTTAGATAGTTTCAATCATTTAAAGACCAGGTCATAAATGGTAGTCTAAAATGGGCACATTTTGCAGTAATTTTGATTGATACCTGAGATTGATTTCATATTGTATGGGAATGAAGTTGCTATATACAATTTAAGGATATTTTCATTTACGTGTTTGGGTTCAAGATGGCAGGAAAAGAATGGCAGGAAAGAAATAAGAGGAGTTGAGTTTAACAACCTCTGTGTCGACATTGAAATGGTAGGCAGTCGCTAACAATAGGGTACAGACAAGCAAGTTGTAAATGTTGCCCTAAGCCTCCATAATGTTGAATTGTTACATGTACCAAAGCAAAATAAAAACTAAACAAAAATAGAGGGAAATACTAAAGAAGTGCACGTCCGACAAGTCATATTCCAGGCAAATGTAATAATGAAGTTAGATGCGAAATTACAATTGAAATCAGCTTTTACAAATTATATATCGTGTTAAATGGGCTGAAGACGAATCCGTTAGTGTAAAGCTAAACATCACACTATTTCTTTATATGTCAATCCGAGTAAAGATAGAATAAATCTTAACATCTAACGGTTTGACATAACAATAATTTAAATAAAAATATTACGATTAAACGCAACATATTATTGCAATGAATCGCAAAATTACATTGCGTTTAAACGCAATATTACGCAATAATTTTTGCGAACAAGTCACCGAAGGAGCAAACAGGGTGTCAGACTACCGTAAAGCACTATGCTAATTGAGAAAACGAACAGCGATAAATCTCGTAAGACCCAAATAGAATGCAAAACAAAAGTTGGGCAAACACGGTCCCCTAGACACACCAGAGGTGGAATCAGGTGCTTAGAAGGAGTAAGCATCCCCTGTCGACAGGTCACATCCGCCGTGAGTCCATTGTCTTGATCAGGTAAACGGAGTAATCTGTAGTCAAATCAGTGTATGAAAAGCGGCTTAACAAAACCTCATACAGCATTCTAAAGACCCAATAACAGGCCATACTGATAAACTAGATAGATATAATGACCATTGATACATACAAAGAGTTAGAATGTATAATGCGTGTAAATTGCACCAATGTAACCCTTCTCGTTTATCTATCTATCTATCTATCTATCTTTTAATAATATGAGAAAAAGTAGTTATGTATTTCTGACTTACCTCTCAGACAACGCTGTCAGTAACTTCAATGAAGTCTAGAAATAATTGTCGATTGGTGATACCTGGACATCCCTTTATATATAATTCGTACACATACTTGTACTTAAAAGTATCCTACTCAATGTAACACGTTGGGTGCAATTAAAAGTGGAGTCCAATACAAGAGTATGCCATAAACATGTTCATGTTAATATTTCTAGGGTATTTGATAGCATGCTTTTATTTCTGCATTAAGGTACACGGGAGTGTCACAGCAATATATCATTATGACAGTGGTCATTTGTATCTCTTGGATTTTTTTTTTCATTTTATTTTATTCGGGAGCAAAATATCACAGAATGCTATGATCGCAACTTAAAGTCACAAATTGAAACCTGACATAATCTATATAGCACCATGCAGTTTTAACAACTAAAGAATGAATAACATGGATAACATGACATAATGACATGATAACTTGAGGATAACCCATACAATCTGAAATTGGCCTATTTCCATTGGGGTCCTTTAATTACATAATGAATATAATGAGCAGGTAAAAACAATAAATAACACAAGACTAGTATTTACACTTTACACAACGATTCCTCACGATAAATTAAAATCTAGGCTTTTTCAGATTATAGATAATTGCTTTTTAAAACAAAACGGCAACCCGAAAATACCAATTTCTAGTCCCGTTGGGAAACAGACACATATTTTGTTAGAAAACATCCTGATTGCCCACACAAGTAACTCTGAAGTAGAATTATTAAGAGCATGCTTGGGTTCTGTAGATAATATTTATGTAGTCTTTTTGGAGACCAGGTCTTCCAACAATCCGTAGGTAATTCCTATGGCCACTAATTTGTGCCCCCTCATTGGCAGACTTAATTTTTATATTCATATGAAGCAGAATTTGTCGGAAACTGTTACGGGATAAAAACAAAAAACTTGCCGTGTCTTCAAACCTTACATATAGTATATAGATGATATGTTATCATTAACAATCCATAATTTTCACAATTATGGTCCATTTGATATATCCCGAAGAAACTCGATATAAAGGACACCCACAGAATCTGACATATCTGCTTCAAATATTTGGATATTTTACTTAACATTGACCTAATGCAGACTGACAGCTACATATATGATAAGCGGATGACTTTTTATTAACTTTGCATCGTCACTTTCCTTTCTATTAGTAATATAGCACTATACCTGCTTATGGTGTGTATATCTTCCAGATGATCGACACGCAAAGAGCATGCTATGCGTATGAGGACTTTTTAAAAGCGAGGGCCAACTACTAACAAAAAAGGTTAATGCTTGCAAGGGTTATAAACGAATCTCGTTTAAAGTCATCATTTCGCAAAATTCTACGGTCGCTATAATGACCTTGTTGCGATTACAAATATACACCTAAGTCCATATGTTGACTGATTTGTTTCATACCATTTGTTAGATGTCAATTTTCCTACTGGATTTGACTAACGGGTAAATCCCGTTTACTTTATATTCGACTAAGGGCGTACGGCGGTGTGACCGGTCAGCAGAGGATGCTTACTCCTCCATGGCACTGATCCTAACCTTCGCTTTTGTCGGAGGTCCCGTGTTGCCCTACACTCCCGATTTTGTATATTTTTTTGGATTATGATTACGTTTGACAACGAGATGTTGTTAACTTCGCCTTTTTGTATTTGAATGTTGGCATGCTTTAAATACTTGTAATACATGTAGTTGCATAATACATTGACAAAAAGGACATGTTTCGGACATACTTTAAAATATAAAACTGGAATTTGATAATAAAAAATATTAGCAAAACTGGACATGACTTCATGTGACTTTTCTTGCTTTGATGGATAGTAGCGACTTTACAGCCTTTTAAAAATCTTTAATGAATTTGTAATACAATGTATAAACAAGGGTTTTTTTTTATTTATCTTTAGGTATGAAAAAATTACAAGTAGAACTTCTAGTCTTATTTTTACTCAGTATATAGTTTGATGCACAAGCCACGAAGAACATTTTTCTAGCATATTTCCTAAAATATATTCAATGGCAATAGGATCGTTATGAACATAAAATATGACACTATCATCAGCATATAAAATCATTTTGCAGTCGTTGTCAATACTTATAGGTATATCATATACATACATTAAGAATAGACGACAGCTTAAAATGCTCCCCTGAGGTACTCCACATTCTATTGGACTAAAATTGGATGTTACATTGTTGATTAAATCTTGCTACTATTTACCAGAAAAATATGGCATAAACCAATCAATACAAAAACTCCTAAAACCTCAAATATTTATGATCAACAGCGTCAACAAATGATTTTTGTAAGTTTAACATTACCATACCAGTAAAAAAAAACCTTTCGAAGTATTGCTTCAAATAGAATCTAACATATGTATTTTTAACAGGTAAACTGGGTCGCTGAAGATGTTGAAGCATGTTCTTAGAAGAAACACTCTGTCAAAAATGTATCTTACTTTTATTAGATCACTTTTAGAATATGCCTCTGAACTATGGAATCGGTCAAATGTTTTGAAATTAATCTGCCAGAAAAAAATCAATTACATGCAGCCAGAATAGTGTCAGGGCTATATAGCATATCTTCTAAAGAATCATTATACTTAGAATTGTAGACAATACCAACCAAACCTCACAACAATGTTCACAAGAATCTTGTTCCTATCTATGTTACACAAACTTTCCAGTACCCGCTGTACTCTTACACTTAATAATCCTTCCAATATTCTTAAATACAATACAAATAAAACTAGAAGACTGTCATGCAAACATTTTCAAATTCAATGAAAGTTTGAAAATGACATATCAATGGTCAAAACCTAAAAGTATCTCTAATGTACTTTTGTACAAAAAAAAAAAAAAAAAGATTCGATTCAAATCGACTGACAATTTGTCATTTCCCC
The DNA here is from genome assembly GCA_903981925.1 of Ostrea lurida. Classification (NCBI taxonomy): domain Eukaryota; kingdom Metazoa; phylum Mollusca; class Bivalvia; order Ostreida; family Ostreidae; genus Ostrea; species Ostrea lurida. The sequence goes on from CAJDSM010004097.1 coordinate 4,397, forward strand.
ATTACAAACAATACGTATATCTATAATATTAAATTCTTAAATTTGTGGTAATTAATTTTTTAAATGTACTTCTAGCTATCTTTTACTAAACTGCAATACAATAAGGGCATATGTAATGTTTCTTCAAAGTAAGTCACTTTGAGTATGCAGCTTTGCCTTAGTTTAGTATTTCTGATGTTTTGATAACGCTTACCGAAAGAAAAATAAAAAAAAATTGTTTTAGGAGGGCCTGTATTTATATGTTTAATTTTAATTTATCAATTGAGGTAACCCCTCATGGCCAAGCTAAGCTAACTCCATTGCATTACAATGTTCGGAACAAATAATTTTTGAAAATATCCTGAAAGAGTCCTTGTGTATTTATCATACAATGAAATAGATTCAAATCACAGGTATCTGTCAAAAATGGCTTCTAAAAGCAGATTAATAAGAATAAAGCAAATCATTGCTGTTCAAAGAATGTGACAGTTGTACAATGACACACTTCCAGTATCTATAACACTATACTCACTGGCCCTATAATTATACGTACCAACTTTCGGGGAACTACCCTTTTTGAAGAGATTTGAAACTTGCACTTCATCGATTCATCGATCTAGTACAACGCCACTGGATTCATAATAGGTTCTTTAATGAAAAAACACCACCTTTCTAAAATTTGCTAGGATGCTATTTAAAACCAGTACTTTTTTTCAATTGATGTTTCTTTGTTCCTTATAAATAAATTCTTCAGACATATGATGGAGTACAAAAGGTCTGATTTCAGTGTTCTTATCAAAATAGAGCTGAATACAGTGGAAGCGACATTATGCACATTTGTGGACTAGGTAGTTTGCTAACAAGTTTACATGCAACTTTAGTGCATCATCACCTGCATGTGGTGTAGATTCGATGCACAAGACCTGGTGACAGGTCGACAGGGGAAGCTTACTCCTCTTTGACACCTGATCCCATTTCTGGTATATTCAGGGGTTTGTATCGGCCCAACTCTTAACGTGGATTCCGTATATAGGATTTATGAGATTAATCACTGTTCGTTATGTTCGCATTTTCTCCATATGGTCTAGATAATGATGCTTATTTAGTTTCAGACTAATTATCTGCTCATTTTAAAATATATAGATATGATCTATAGGGCCTGTAATATAAGCTCGCAAACGAGATGACGCGAGATTTGGTACTTCCGGTGACATAAATAGCTTTACGTTGGCATGGAATGGTATGAAATCATGATCTTGCAATTTTTATCGTTTTCTGGTCAAACATGCAAACAAAAGAACGTCATGGGGATTTTTAAGTTAGTTACAACCACCAGGTTGGTACACAGCCTTGCTGAAAGATCATAATTAAGTAAATACTGTATGTAATGCTACACGTAAAAATACTGATAATTTGCTACTAATCTCTCACTGCTTGTATATAATTGATGGGGACTGTTTAGCTTCATTTGATCAAATATATCATTTTAATATGTTATACATGTAGGCCTATGTATTTTGGTGAGTTCGAATTTTACGATCTTCATCATTTTGTAAGTCATATGTAGCACTTCAAATGCTTTAGAAGTTTCAAGAAATCATCACCACATGTTGGAGATTTTCTTAATTTGATATAATTGCTTGAAAACAAAAACAATTATAGTAATCGTCAATTTTAGCTGATTTTGATAAGGATTTTAGGCTCAAAGCTCATGCATTAAATAATCTTTATCTTCTCTGTGTTTCAGAGGTTCCAATATTTACTCAAAATTAAGTACGAATCATTATGGCTTAGTGTCATATGGTACCGTAACACTGTAGAGTTAAGACAGATGGGGAGGATGTTGCCAACGCAACCTTATTTACAATCCAATCCTAATATCTAGAAAGGAAGTGTTTACCTAAATTCAGTTGTTGCGTTTTACAATGCATCTGTTGCACGTATAAGCACTAGAGAAATTTTGAATCAGTACAATAAACTATAGCATAAGTTTAAGGAGTTTTACCAATTTACCAAGAGCTACTCGGCAAACCAAGGAGAGGGTTATATACATGTAAACTTGATTTATGCGTTTGCTAAACATATGTTGCAGCTGCAAACTCCAATCAATTGAAACTGCCGCATGATAAACCAGTTGCAGCTATACCACTGTTAGAAATAGCACCCGAGTTTACATGGCATACGGCATCAGGAACGACCCTATAAAACTTATTTCACATAGCCATGATATTGACCACTGAGGTGGTTCCGGATCGAATACCTTCGTTCCATTTAATGCCTGCGTCACACTGTCCCGATGTCCTTCTAAATAATGATAACACTTTGTGGTCGAAATATGTTCTCTGCGTTAAATGCCTGTTGCTTAAAATAAAGACTAGTAGATTCATCGACTCGTTCAAACATTTTGATAATTCTGTGTTTTACAAGACAAAAGCTATATCAGGTAGGATTATTTTTGGTTTAATATATCATTCTTTCACTAATACAATAACAAGTATATACTGTAGACTGTAAATAAGTATAACTATACTTAAATAGTAAATATAGCGATATATAACTATATGACTGTAAATAACGTATACTAAATAGGACTGTAGAATAAGTGATAACTATAGACTGTAAATAAGTAAACTATAGACTGTATTAAGTATAACTAGCATAGATAGTAATAGTAAGTATAAACTAACTGTAAATAAGTATAACTATAGATGATATAAGTATACAATATGACTGTAAATAATTATACTATATGACTGTAAAGTATAAGCAATAGACTGTAGATATGTCTGACATAAGCTATTTTTAAATTGTTTTCGTGAGATTGTTAATTTTTGAGTCACTCACTTGGGAGGTTATCATTTCCGAATGATGCAACACCAAGTTCATTGTCAATGTTAATAAATACATGATACACAATTTTAACCCAAAAGACCTTAGATTTTTACTTCCAATAAAGAGTGTTGGCTAAGAAAATTACCTATTTTGATGAATGTGTAAGTACACTTCAACTTATCTTAATAAAACATATTCAGGATAGAAGACTGTTTCTTTCTGTACAGTCATAAAGTGACGATAGCAACGTCCAATTTTAGAAATCCTACATGGAATACAAAACTGAGACTAAGACAATAATAGACCCCTGTGCACACCAGAGGTGAAAACAAATCTGAAGAGGATTGTGCATTGATCCCTTATTAAATTCCAGGGAGATCAACCTAATTTTCAATAACCTGCTTTGGTGTTAAAATTGCCTATACGCAAGACATGCTCTGTAGCTTCGAATCCGTTGAGAGACTAGACATTTAAACACCATAGCCATGCAGGTGTTAATAATGGTATATTGCAACTTAAACGATCGAGTTATCCCGTTTGTCATAGAATTGAGTTGTATGTTTGCCGTTGATATCTTTGTTCATTCAATAAAGTATAAACAGTATAAAAATAAAGCAGATATGATAAATTTTGAAGAATTTTTTTCTTCAAATTTCGAGTTCACTGCATAGAAATAAAACGTGATCATTGTACCTAATTGTCTAGAAATATTTTCTTTCAAGTAGAAATTTTGAATGCAATCTGCTTTAGAAGAACATCCGGTACAAAATAGTCAGCTAATAAGGAAGCAGTGTCAATGAAATTCGTTGAAGACTAAATAGTCAATGTAAATTTTGAAATTCAGATAGGTATCATCTTCGCTAGCACGTTTTTCAGTCCACTCCGTTCCCCTTAAGGGAGGGAATGGGGGATGCACTGGGAACCCTGGCTAGCGAAGATGTATACGTTTCGATAACCCAATTTATCGTCTCATTGCCTGGATATCAAATGTAATTAAAACTTTTTGAAGAATTCTACCAGGAAGGGAATTTGGATATAAGTAGGATTACTAAATGTGGAATTAAAGCTCAAATATCATATTTGACTCATTTGTTTAAAAAAGAGTCTTTTGGCATTAATGTACCTAACAGAGAATTCTGTTACAAGCTTTGTCACTGTAACTAATTACATATTCCTCATGTAATCTATAAAGGTAAATAAGCTAAAATCCATATTGTATGGCATATTAGCCGAGTGCCTATATCAGCCCGAGACTTAGAGACCCCGTTTACAAATTAGAGAAGTGAAGCGTTTCCCCTCCCCACCATAGTGTCCATCAAAAAACATAAATTTCGGACTGGTAAGGGGCCGCTGAAGACTCCCGACTCCGAGGAAGCCCAGTCCTCGTTTTAACACACCCTTTGAACCTTACAAGATTTCCTATGATGTTTCATTCGGACATCAAAGGCCACGTAGATTTACCTACAAAACTGACAGATTAATTTATATCAATCACAATATTTGAAAATTTGAACGTCAATTTTTAATGAAACACCAGTTTCATCGTAATGTTGAAACACTCATCGGATATTCCCGATAAAAAGTCCAAGAATGAAGATAACGAACAGTGATCAACTCTGAATCCTATACGAAATACTAATTTAAGTTGGGTAAGATTAAATGCCTTGGAGGAGTAACATCCCTTGTTGACCGGTCTACACCCACCATGAGTTTTTTTATCTCGATCAGTAACACGAGTAATCCATAGTCAAAATATTCCCATAGATGCTATATTAAATGTAGAATGAATGAAAAGAGAGTTGAATTATATCAGAATTATTAAAGCTTCTAAATGATAAAAAAAATATCTAGTGTAGTCTTTCATTCGACGTTCGATATATCGACGCTTTAACTATTAAATGATTATTTTCATTCAGACGTCGGTTCGATGTGTCCCAAGGATAGAATGGGAGATTACCACGTCTCATCTGTCTGGATGTTTCATTTATTCCAATAGCTATATATTAGGTACAACGGGCGAGTTCAGCTTTCCGATCGTTGACTTCCATCCACATTTTTGTATACACAGACGTACCACTGGAATGTGGTCATCTTTGAATCAAGGGATGCAATTTTCCTCAATCTTTACATGTATATCATTGTGTAGACGATTTGCCACTATATTAGTGATGGATAATTTTATCCACTGAAATCATCCCATCTATAACTAAGATATAAAAAAAAAAAACCAGTCAATTGATCCTACCACTGAAAAGAAAGAAATTTATATTACAACCCGTATGCAATAACATATGCACTACATGCAATGCGCAATAATAAATGAACAGAACAAAAATTTGTTATGAATATATAATTGGTGAGAATTCTTCAATGGATACATTATATATGAATGGGATGGTTTTTCAAGAACTTTATTATTTTGCTTATATTATATTAGGGTGTTTTGAAATCTAGCCGTACATTTGTACCAAGATAGGTGTAGACACACAAGGTTCACATGATATGACAACAAATCTTACTTCAAAAAAATTAATTACTGCTCTACGTAAAAGTATTACAGATGAAGGTTAACAATTTACATGACTCAATCTCGTGACCAATCTCCTCCCAAAATCTCTATAGACAAATTTCTTTTCAAACTGAATTTCACTGCCCCCCCCCCATGCGCGGATATGTCTCGATATTTTAACACCATCCAGCAGCGGGCAAATGGCAATAAATTATTGAACTAGAAATAAGCACCACAGATGCTTCCATGTCTCTTCGTACTGATATTTATTGAACATTGACATTAAGGGAAACTAACACTCGGCTTTATGAAAGGACATTCTAGCTTCTCCATCGTCAATTCCATATTTATGTAGCAATTTCCATCGTCGCTGCGTATGGTGTGTATGTCTCTCAACTATCGATACGAAGAGGTTCTGGGCGTCGATCAGTTATTGAATCGAGGCAAGCTACTCAGACAAGTTTTTTACAGGGTTTCACAATGTTCAACGTCACGTTTTAAAGGGCATTCGTAAATTCTATGGTTTTATAACAATTTAGTTTACCATAAATATTATTGAGACAAATTGTCTGGATAGTTTTCTACATTGTTAAGCCGTTATTCACACAATGAGCTGTTCCGTTGACCCTGTCAAACTATGGATATGCGGGTTGACCGGTCAACAGGGGATTTATTCTAGGCACCTAATCCCACTCTGTGTGTCCAGGGTGTGATTGGCCAACTCTTGTTTTTGTATTCTATTTAGGACTTCCCCACCCGTACGAGTGACATGTTCGTTATCTTTGCCTTTACATTGATAAAACCAAAGACAAAAAAACAAAAACAAAAACAAAGATAAAGTTGAATTTTAAATAAGTATTAATTTGTATTCCATTACGAAAAGGTGAAGATAAGGAAGAGTGATCAATATCATAAGTTCTACACAAAATACAAATCTAGAATTGGGCAAATACGGACGCTCATTGTATATTACAGTTATTATCCAATGGCTAAGGTTGTTTAAAATCACAAGTGTAAAAAAGCATTTAATTTGTTTCACTACTGTCAATATAGAAATAAACGTCAAAACAACAAATTAAAATGAACGCTTTCTTTAATCCAGAAATATTTTACAGTTTAAAACCGGAAAATGACGTGTACTGTCCATGTATGTCTGCAGCTCCACTGACTTTATCTCCTTGTTTCAGCTTCACCACCGCCATCTTGCTGCAAGGAAGCCATGTTTTGGATACTGCGTCATAGCAATGATTCCATGATTTATAGGAGCCATTTACAGTGAGGGAGGTGAGAGCCACTTTCCCTTGCCACGCCATAATTGTCCAGTCGAATACGTAGATTCCGCTGTAAGGGGCCGTGAAGACTCCGGAGGAAGCGTCGCATCCCCGTCCTTCATTGAAGTCCACGGTCTCAAACACAACCTTTGAGTTTGTGCCAAGACTCTTGTGATTTTTCAATCGGACATCAAAGGCAACTACTGGCTTTCCTACAACATTTTCGGGTTGAATTACTATATTAAGAAAA
>CAJDSM010004100.1:1246-12527 GCA_903981925.1 Ostrea lurida
AGTTGTCATTCGGATCCCAATGAGACCTGATAAACCGAAGTCCCGTGTCACAGCAGGTGTGGCACGAAAAAGATCCCTCGATCCCTGCTCAAAGGCCCTGAGTGCCGAGCATAGGCCTAAATTTTGCAGCCCTTCACCGGCAATGGCGACGTCTCCATATGAGTGAAATATTCTCGGTTGAACGTAAAGCAATGAATAATCAATCAATCAATAATCTGTCAGACAGCAAAATTTATATATTCATCGTATGTATCTAAATCAATCCAGATTCAATACATGTATATGCTGCAATCTCAAACATATAGGATTTACCAAAAACTTCTTTTTAAATAAGCCTGCAAACCTAGGACCAAACATTTTTTTTAATATGATAAAATGATGAAAGCTGACCGCACACGTCAATAGTCTACATACTAATACATACTTGCAATATGCTTTCTGCTTCGCCCTCAAACACGGTCACACCGTAAGACATATTATTTTACATTCTTAGAAAATGCATTTGTTTGTGCATTTAAACTTTCCGCTCAATCCTTTGGGGAAGTAGCGGTTCATGGAACAGCCATAGGTATTTAATTACCGTTGATGTTACGTCACAATGAAATGTACACGAAAAAAGATACAGCAATGTGACATTTACGCACTCATGTGTCATATTCTACACGACAAAAAGGAGTGCAAAATTAAAAAAAAAATTAATAACCAAGTATTTAATTATTTTTTTCTTGAAAATAAAAACATCAAATTGTCAACAGTTTTACATTTTCAATAAAGCAGTTCATATATTTACATATTTTAAACCCTGTACATGTAAGTAGTTCTTGTATTCATACCCCAAACCAACTTTGGTGATTCGGTCTTTCATTTTAAGCACATATCATCAAAAATATATTTTAATGCTTTTTATTTAGGGTATTCACTCTTCCACGCTCCGCCCACTGATTGGCAACGTCACACACGTGTTTACAGACTCCTCAACTTACATGTAAACAACATGGCGAGCGATGTCGATCTTGCACCGGGTATATTGTTAATCGTCCGTTTTGACCACGAATTTCAAAGAAAAGTTTGTCAAATGATCTGAATACACACTTCAGAGAAAGTTACGTTTACAAAATTTCACTGAGTAAAAACGCAGAAACAGCAACTGTAAACGCTTTCGTAGCATGAATGCATGTTATTTGTGCAGAGATGGCTGCAGAACAAATTGTTCCAATATTTTTACAGAGAGCTGCAGTTCTGAGCTAGTGCACAGATGGGTAAACTACGGGACAATTATCGAGTTTAATTGTTTTTGTTAAGGAATTTAAAAATGTTTAGTTAAAAACTGAATAAAAATAGGTTTATATGCTGCGTTTACCGTTCCATTTTTATAAATGTTTATTTTGCTTTCTACATATTTATTATTTGTATTGTATCTAAAATACCATCTTTTCACAAATGTTGAACTACATTTGGATACAAATCTTATAAAATTGTTTAAGATTTATAAGGGCATGCACCCCCTTCCCTTTTTTCCCCCCAGGTCTACCCTAATGCAATATATTCTATAAATACACGCCCATCATACAAATCAGCAAAAAAGGGGGGGGGAACTCGTAATGTACATTAATTTATAGTATAATTCATCTTTATTTATAAACAAATATTAAATACAGTAGAACTTAGTATTTTCAGCCAATTTAATAACATTCCTATGGGGTCACAATGGAACTGAATCCAACACAAAACAAGATACATAAGTCATAATTGACAATATATATATTTATCATCTAAATTGATCAATGTTAGTGTTGAAATATTAAAAATTTCTTGATTCCAAAATAAGTATCTGCCTCATCAGTTTAAAATAATTGCAATTCTTTTGTCATGTCCCTCTTTCTTTTACATGCTTGGGAACTTGCACAGATATTAAAATCTCCCAACAAAGTATAACATTGTTGCAAGGTTCACATTGGTAAAATACCAAAACAGCCTTGGTATATTTTTTTCTATTGTAGTAGAAATTGTTTTTTGCTGGTAAAAAGGGATAGCTTGTTTGATAGGGTTGATCTAATAACTGGAGTTGATGATGATTTGCAGTATGCTCTGTTGATGAAGAGTGATTCTTTGACTTAAAATGCTGGCTGTACCAAGTATTATCAAATGAATCTGTAAGAAAACAACAAGAATATTTTTTAATATTGTGCAAATGCCAAATCAGTATTGGACAAAGCATGCACATTTAGAAAGATGATAACAATATATCTTTTAAAAATGCACAAACATACCTTTGTATTTTAGAAGCATAAAAAAATGAGAGGGACTCATAAATTAAATCGGGCCAATATCAGGGATGCAGAGGGGACAATAAATTCTACCTTCACCAACCTCAGCTTCAACAGTATTAAAAAGGGATATTCTTTTGTTGTCATTTTAGGATCTCCCCCACCCCCAGTGTATAGTTTTCCGTTCTACATTTTTATTGCGAAAATAGGTTTTGTTTTGAACAATAATTCTGAACTCAGTCTTGCTTTAATATCTAAATTATGAAGCAAATAACATTATATATTTTATGCAGATTGGCCTGATGCATACACAATGATACAAAATAAAATGAACATAAATACATTCTATTATTGAGTTAAAAAATCTTGCATTGTTTAAAATCTTACAGTCATATGAATATGTGTGTTTGTGTTATGTGCAGGTTATAAGACATGATATCTCAGACCAAAACCCTGCAAATAGGCCTACATGTACATGTACAAACAAATTGACCCTAAATAATTTTAATAAAATGCTTTAGATATGCTTAATGGAATTGTTTGTAATAGATCATGCCATGGCAAAAATATATAAAAAGTCGATCTGATCGTAATTTAACTTACCAAACTATGTTGTATTATAATTTCTTTATGCGTATAGGCCTGTTACATACACAACTAGACACATTGTATACATGTACACATCACATCTGTACAAAATTTAGGTTACATGACATTTATTTATTATCACAGACATTATTTATTATCACAGGCACCAGAAGTATACATGTTCCCAGGTAATAGGTTATCGTATACGTCACGTAGATATATCTTATGTACACATGTATACACATACATAATGTGCCCCCCCCCCCCCTTGTTTTTTCAACCAAACACACATTTTTTGGAATCTTCGGTCATCTCAAAACTTACAGCAGAAACTGGCCACGCAAAGCGACTTTATGAAGGTGAATGGTGGGGAAATCATTGTTTCATTATTACTTTTCATTGGGTTGAAGGGTGCGTGTGTTGGGGGGGGGGGGGGGTTATGGTTGCGTGTGTTGGGGAGTGGGGTGTCATAAGACGGCTATTCTCGGTTAGAACTTATTCATGTACTATTGACTAATTACACACTGTCACAGTTAAAATTACATTCAATTGATTGATAAAACAAACTTACATTTGAAACGTGTCGATCTGTTTTTCTCTCCTGCAATGGCTTGAATTGGGCCTCAAGCACGTAAACAATTATTTTTCTGTGAATTTTGTTCTAAAAATGGGGTATATCTCACTCCTACTATCCTTTCTGGGTACCGTGTGTCACTTATATTTTCCCCCATGCGCAGTTCTTCACAATTTTCAAGCGAATTCAAAGCAATCTCATTAAAAACATCTGCATCTAAACACCTCCACCATGTGCACCATCGGTGTTTGACGGAGGTCATGGCGGACAATTCTCCCGCGATTCTGATTGGCTGTTGCGAAGAGGTAACTCCACCCCCCGCGACGTGGAAGCGTGAATTAAACAGTAAATGTAAATATTTCTATATAGATGGCAACTTGGAAGAACGGTGTACAAAAACCATTTTCTGTAACAGACGACTACGTCTACTTAGAGGTAAATGTTTTATTCTAGCATAAAGAATCTAATTTAGAGATGTCAAGGAATAGTCGATTATTCGAATATTCTTCGAAAACATCGACGTTCGACTAAAACTTTTTATTCGCAGTAAATATTTAAGCAGATGAATAATTTACCTGTCATGCCAGAAATTTGGTACTTTCCGCTAACTTAGTTCCATCAAAGCAATTTTGTTTCGTCTACAGGCTCACTTGTATCAAATCTACATCTACATAACCGACCTGCAGACACAGCAGAAAATATCGCTTTTTATGTAAAAAAAAAAAAAATAACACATAATCACATTACAAACAAAGTGAACAATCATCTTCTTCCTAATTGTATAAGTATGTGTTCCAATGTATGGGTGGGTGTATTCAAAATGCCATAACTTTACAGCTACTCTTACATAGAGTGTTGTGCATGCTATATTAATTGCAATATAATGGATGCTTCCATACTGGTCTTCATAACAGGACTTCTATGGTTAATTGACGTACACCAGTCGACGGTAATTTACATCCTGCTCTTGTAGTTATACACACTCAGGGTCGTGAACGTACATGTAACTCCCGAGTTGGGGCGGAAGTGGGTATCCATGTGCATGTAATGGTGATTTTCTCCATTTTATGTATGTGTGTTGCTGTTACTCGATGCACCATTAACTATTTTGTAATATTTTCTTCCACATTTCAAACTTAGTTCTTTCGAACGTTTACAATACGTCTTTTCCCTCATCAACTTTCTAAGTGTCTCTTGAAATCAACTCTTCACTTTCATTTTGATTTGGATTATTATCTATTTACTTGGACATTAAGTATTCGTGTTAGTTAGATATCCTTTGTGATAAGTTTGTTTTGTAATTCAGTCAAGAAGTAAATTCCTTACATGCGCAAATCCACGAAATCTGGTCACAAAGACGGGGTAATATTGTACTGCATGTTGTTTTTCGGGGGGAGGGGGTGGGGGGATTCAAGTTAAGAATTTAGATAAATCTTGATTGTTTACTTGAGTTCATTCTGCACAGTTTGATCATCACTCTAGGAAATCAAAGCATATTTATAAGTTGCATGTATTTACGATAATCCTGAATGCTGTTGTTCAAACAAATGAAATTCACGTCTTATTATCTTCTCCATTATCAACCATATTTATTCCATCATTCCATAATCCCTTGCATATGATGTTTATGTATCTCAACTTATTTGAGGAGATGCTTAATCCTCCTAGGCAACTGATCCCACCTGTGGTGTGTTTAGGGGTCCATGATTGCCGAGCTCTTGTTTTGTATCCTATTTAGGACTTAGGAGATTGCTCATTGTTTGTTATCTTTGTTTTGTATCCTATTTAGGACTTAGGAGATTGCTCATTGTTTGTTATCTTTGTTTTGTATCCTATTTAGGACTTAGGAGATTGCTCATTGTTTGTTATCTTTGTTTTGTATCCTATTTAGGACTTAGGAGATTGCTCATTGTTTGTTATCTTTGTTTTGTATCCTATTTAGGACTTAGGAGATTGCTCATTGTTTGTTATCTTTGTTTTGTATCCTATTTAGGACTTAGGAGATTGCTCATTGTTTGTTATCTTTTTGCTTACATATAGGACGTACGAGATTGATCATTGTTATATTTGCCTTTACATTTAGGACGTACGGATTGCATCAATTTTTATATTTTGCCGGTTAACCATTTCGACGTACGGATGATCATTGTTATATTTGCCTTTTCGATCACTAGCAAGCGTCGATGCACATTAAGCATTGCGTTTTGATGCTTGGTACTACAGAAACAAGGAATAATAGCTCCTTGAAATTAAATGATTAAATTCCAATTTCTAAAAATAAATCACAAAATACTCTAAAACAGGTCCCAGGATCATGAAACAGCTTAACCTTAAGTCAAAATTTGAATAATTGCAATGAAAGGATTGTATTTTAGTCAATCCTTCAAAAATAAAATTGTTATTATAATTGTTTACTCAAATTTCTAGAGTATGCAATTTAAGAGTTAAAGATCAAAGGTAATGAATATTTTACAGGTGATTGAAATTTCGACTTAAGTCTTAGTTTTTTTTTCATGATCTCGGGGCCAGGATATACTAATGGGAGATCAATTGATTGCAATAACATATAGCAATTCTTGTTAGCACTTAGCTACATTGTTCAGCGATAAGTACTCATTTGGAAACTAATTTTCTTATGTAATACTTGCTACTGTTGTACATGTATGTAATTTACAAATTGTTGCTTGAAACCACCCCAATTACTGAAATCTGTATACAATTCTGTCCTAACTCTTTGTGATTTGTCATTGCAGCTGAAACCAGAATACAATTCGGATTCTTTCTTTCGTTCTGATACAACTGCAAAGAAAAGGAAATGTACAAAGAATTGCGCCAAAGTAATAAATGCTGTGCTATCATCGGTATACTGTCATGCATTCTTATTCTCCAGAATCTGGAAGAGGGCCATAGAGAGAAAGGTATCACAATTCCGTATTTCAATAAAAAGCATGATTGATAATGTTTGTTTATAGTTGCAAAAGATGGATCACTGGAATTTTTTAAGGTGTATGAGCACTGATGATCATATGTCTGCATATTCTATCCCTACTATTGTCATTACCCTTATGAGGTGAAACTGAGGTAATAAGCGCCTTAGACGTTATGAAAGCAAGGAGTAGAAAATGTACTTACCTAGTTGCTTGTTTGAAAGTTATGTAAAAGCTTTTCCTACTTTCTGCCTCAGTAAGAGGGTTATCTCCAGTTCATATGTTATGCATGCATTTTTTCATCTACAGTTTAAAAAAGGATAGACGACAACTACGTTACAGCATTCAAAGCTCTTGAACTGCGTAGCTATATATATATACTATATATATACCTAGACTATACTTATATTCACATACAACTAATTGCGCTTTTTCATGGTCTGTATAAACATTAGTTGCAGACTTGGTACGTGAACAAGACGTACAGACGAACGAATGGGCAGACACATTTATTCCAGGATAGAGTTTAGATATTGGTGACCAGTCAGCATGCATTACATCGAATCTTAATTAACAGCATTCATGATAAAAAAAAAAATGCTTTACAGTAGATAGTTCTTGTTTGTATCTATGATTATTGACCTATTCATTGTTCTATCAGCTTGTTTGTATTCATATATCTTTTAGCACAAACAAGTCAAAGAAAACTGGTTTGTCCTGACAACGTTCTCAGTAAAATTGACATCAAACCAAGTTACACTGATAGTAAGCAAAAGCAAAAGAGAAATGAAAATATTTTTCATATCAATCAAAAACATAAAATTAAGACTAGGACAGACATGGGCTGATCGACGTACCAGAGGTGGGATCAGGCCTCGGGATCACAAACGTTTAACTTTACTCGACTCAAATTTGAGTTCAGTAACATTTATTTTACTCTGCTGAGTTTCGACTCAATTAAGTGTGTCTCGAACGCTAAAGAATCTCAGCTCACTAAAGTGACTAAACTCTGAATAAAACTCAAGACGGTTTACATGTAAGCGGTCTACTTTCAATACCTGATTTGTTTTTATTTTGCTATAAATCACGGGTACATGCATGGAGTATGGACTTTCATTTTATACAGATGGGACCTATTTATTTTAAAATCGTATTTGATACATTTACATTAATCTCAGGTTTTGGGGAAATTAAACGAAGTCTTGTATGGTATTTTAGCAGTTTTAAATGTAAAGGCATAGGTAACGAACAGTCATAATTGATATCGATTATTTTTTACGTTCTTTATCATCAGTTAATACTATCAAATCAATTGTTACGTCACAATGAAATGTACACGAAAAAGGACGACGAGTCGTAATATTTCCGTACCCCAAAACCGTGACGTAGGCAAACCCGCGACCTACGTTAAATCATAACACAGCCAATTAACCGTTCTGTTCCATTTTCCGTTCCGCGTTTTAACAACATCCACTTATCCGTGAAACGTAGCATGGAGTGAACATTAATGCACTCGTCATTCATAGTTTTATCTCATCAATATTAGAACTAACCAACGCTATCAAAACCCTGCATCTGTATCGAATTCTTGATAAGCACTACGGTAGAAACGATGTCTTCCCTAAATAAATTCTTACGAAATTTACACACAGATGCATATTGTGTAGAACACAATTCTTCATTCATAGCATGTTCAGTTTTTAAACATTCAAAGTCATGAATGTTATCCATCGAGTTGAAGATAAAAAAAATAAATAATATCAACAGTAGGTATTAACAAGATTGCACAAACCACATGTCATCTCTCAGAAGAAAAACAAGAGGCCCAAGGGCCACATAGCTCACTTGAACACTGCTTCACTAAGAAGAGCATTAGTAGCAACTTTGTTACCCTATTGTGGGCCCACTCAACCCTCGGAAGGGGGTTATCTAAACAAACTTAAATCCACTCCATATTTAAAAGAAGCTTTCAGGTAAATATCCACTCGTCTGGTTTAATGAAGAAGATATTTAAAGAATTTCCCTATATATTTGCATGAAAAATATTGATACCTTTTTATGGCCCCACAATACCCCTGGGGCCATAATTTGAACAAACTTTTATCTTCATTATATATCCCTGAAAGCTTTTTTGACCCACGTGGCTTTTGAGAGAATTTTAAAAGAGTTTTACTTATAGTAGATCATAAATAAAACCTTGATCCCATTTGGGGGCCCCATCCGTACCCCGAGGGTCATTGATGTTGAAAAAAACTTGAATTGTCACTATTATCAGGAAGCTTTTCATATAAATTTCCAGCTTCTGGCCGAGTGGTTTTGAGAAACAACTCTATTAAGATCTTCCCAATAAATCATATGCTAAAAACGGTTGATCCCCAAATGGGGCCCCATCGCACCCCAGGGGGTCCATATTGAATTAACTTGTAAACCATCCGTCTATATCAGAAGTTCATATAAATTTCAGCTTTCTGGGCCCAGTGGTTCTTGAGAAGAAGATTTTAAAAGATCTTCGCTATATAATCAGATGTACAATTGTTTCCCCTATTGGGCCTCATCGTACCCCCGGGGGTCATGATTTTTTAATAACTTGAGATCTTCACTTTCATCAGGAAGCTCTCATCATAAATTCCAGCTTTTCAGGCCCAGGTTATTGAGAAGAAGATTGTTTAAATGAACCATCCTATATTTGCATTTTCGTGATATCTCCCCTTTGAGCGGGGCCTGGTCCTTTCAGTTTGGACAAACTTGAATCCCTTTCAAGCCCATTCAATGATTAGTACCAAGTTTTGTTGAATTTGGGCCCAGCGGTCCTTGAGAATCGATAAACTTGAAAAGTTAGGCAGACACGACGGACGGACAGACACATACAGGACTGACGACGGAACAATTGCAAAAGGCGATCAGAATAGCTATATTGAACCTTCGGTTCAGAGTGAGCTAATAAATTGTATCAACCCCCTGACGCAGCTTTTAAAACGTCAGTGATCTCCAAAAATATGTTTGAACTAGCCCATGCGACACACAGATTAATAATGAGCTAATTCCAAAGATGGGAAATGTACAATATATAGTTTTTGATACTCTCTTGTTTACGAGATACTGGACCACTACACTTACGTGAAAATGAATCTCTAGAAACACAGGGACATTTCCTCGTACCCCACGTCTGTTAGAGATATCGAGTGAATCTAGGGAGATGTCCTAAACAAGAAAGTTAGTTGCGATTCTCAATGAGTTTACAACAAATTCAGGAAATTGCACAGGACGTTCACAGAGATCCAAAAGGACAAACACAAACGTTGAAGAGGAAGTTTTAACGATGTGATGGAACGAACATATAACAAGCTTTAGGAGATAAAATAACGAGAGGGACTGCGGCAGGAGAATGCTATGCTTAAAGAAATGAATTGGCACGTGAAACAGGGCAAAAGGCAATCTGTTTAAACAATCGTCCGGATATGACTAAGCTATGGCAAAGCAAATATCGGTGCTCGGAAAACAATAGCGACGGACTAGCCATGGAAAATGCCAATTTGAGAGAGGGGGGGAAAGGGGGTAATCTTGGAGACACAGCCATGATGAGTTATACCGGGAATGAATTGTCGAGCATAACAACCAAAAATATTCATAATTACTTGCTGAAGGAAAACGACGATTCAAACTTCAGTTAAGTAATATGAATGAAACATTTTTGGTCAAACCAAAAGTCTTTGCGAGGAGGCAGAAAACAGGATACAAAACCTAAAGATTTCCACTGAGGCTCGCTGAATCGGTGACATTTCGTTTGAGGGTGAATCTAAAGTGTACTACAGCTCAAATATGCCAGAATATATTATCCACAAGAAATTTGGAAAGAGTATATTCTTTTCTAGATATGTTACTGATATGTTAAGTGAACCCGAATTAATTTAGCATATGTATCATACACCAAGTTGATGATTTATTCATCTAGACCAGCATTGTCTCTATATCTCTTAAAATTCCAAAATATTACTGATGAAATTCAGGACTTCATTTTCAATGTGTAATGCGCAGTAGGTGTTAGAATGTTTATAATTTGAATATCAGCAGATGCAGTTACGATTGCCTATATTTAATCACAAGACGATACAAGAACGCCTCCATATAGTACTAGAAGCTTAGAAAAAATAGTTACGCCACAAAAAGTATATGTGAAGTGAAAACAAAGAAATCATGTGGTTAAGGAAATCAATATACTAAGCAAAGATAATCATCAGATACCATGCATGTTTTTATATATAATTGGAAAAAATTATTTATTTTTAATAAAGACGGTCTGTTTCCTTTGATAATATCCCCATCATTGATTAACATTCGAACACCGTGAAATATTGGCTTTTGGTGTTTTATTATGTTTCGAAAAGAAATAAGTTGCAGTACTAGCCTTTTTTTGTCAAAATCAATTCAGAATCGTAGATATTCGTTTGTGTTGTTGTATTTCATGTCAAAAATCAATGTTTAAAAATAAGATAGTAGTTACTTTGTGTTGTAGGGTAATGGCACTGAAGATGTGGAATGACGTTTTTGGAACTATTCTCATAAAATATCCATACTCTAAAATATTTCATTGATGTTTCAAAATATAAACAAAAACGCTTATATCCGAAAACTAACATGCAAGTCTATGGTGTTTGGGCTCAAAACTGGACAACAGTAAGTTTGAACTCATTCCTCTTTAGCATTTGTTTGAACATGAAAAAAAAAAAAAAAACAGGGACTCTGACTTAGGACACTAACAAAAAGAATATATTTGAATTGCTATAGAGAAGGCAACGAGGTGGGTATTTTTGTGTAGGTTCAAAGATTAAATCATCAGTAGGTCAATTACCAAACGAAAATTATCATTACCGAAACTGGGTAAACTGTACTATTGTGTTTTCTGTAATTGTTGGTAACGGCCTAGT
>CAJDSM010004101.1:0-17915 GCA_903981925.1 Ostrea lurida
TGCCTTCTATGGACTTGAACAACCCGACATACGGTATTTCTGTAGACAATCAGTAACAAACCTAATAAGTAATGATATTCATATAGGTATTTTGATTATATATTTCATTAAGGTCCAATCATGTATATGTATCTATGCTTAGGTGTGTGTGTGTGTGTGTGTGTGCATTTGTTCCATCGGTACTCCCCCCCCCCCTTTTTTTTTTTACTATACCTTTTGCTAAAAAAGGTGTATCAAAATTAAAATACTTTTTTAAATGTACATATGACGCACCTTTTTCAAAACGACGAAATATGCGGATTTTGATGGTGGATTATATTTATATTATGTTTTACATAATTAATTCATTACCCTGTTCAAGAGGTTGAATAATTATTTTAGAGTTACCTTTCTTTGATCATTTTTGATGAAGTAAATCTAGGAAGTTTTTTTTGTTTGTTCTGGTTTTTTAAAAAAAATATATTTTTAGTCTTCAAATTGATGTAGTGATTTATGTAGCTCACCAATATCAACAGTGACGTTACGTCACTGATATCAAAATTAAACAAGTTTATTGACATTTCCGGAATAAATACGTTCACCGATCATTTCATGGTTAGTAACCATGTACTATTTCCGGTTCGACAAGGACAATGTGAAGAAATCATTTCATTGACAAATTTTTATAATGTGAATATCTTAGTAAGTATGCAGGACTTTTCAAGCTTCTCTCTGTTATTCATGTTGTTTGCAGTTTATCTGTTGTAGCAAACACTTATCAACATCCTCTCTGACGTCATGTGAAATGACCTGATATTATCAGTGATATGTTGACGGTGCTACCGTTGGTGTGAGCGAAGACCCTAATACATCTTGCAAATAAAATCAGCCTTTTCGTTTAACGCAGGGAAAATGACGCAGTCTATGTAAGCATGTTGCATTGTGACGTCGTATTGTCGATGTGAACAGTTGCTTTGTGAGGTTGTAATATGTTGACGGTGCTAGCGTAGATAGAACGTTCTATCGTTAAAATGACAGATGTCCTCCAGACCCTGTTTAACGATAGAATTCCACCCCGTGACCCCTATACTCGCTTCAAAGCAAAACGAAATTTGTAAATACAGTCTGCATGGACCATAAAATGAGATAGAAAAGGTATAAATACCTGTAAACTGAATTTAAACCAAGTCTGTTTTAGGTGATATTTGCATTGCAATTAAAGATTTCAATATATTTTGTCATTCCAATTGCTCTCCCACTTCCGGCAAAATGGCGTCAAATTTGAATCGTGAAATTTCAAACGACTCATGCTGACACACTTTTCTTGGGACTTTCTTCATTTAATAGACTTACAAATATAAGAAAAGGTTTGTTACTACTAAATATTTACATTCACTGAATCTTTTCTCTTATATTTCCTTTGAAATTGACATTGCATTTATCATCCGATAAATGCATGTGTGTTGCAAACCAGCTGGATCCGGTTTTGAACTGTCACATGTTCACATTCTCATGACCAAATAGGAGCGATTTTGAAGTACAAGGTTGAATTGGCTGTTCCATTTAAAGTAACGAAATGATCAACATATATGAATATTTTTAGTGCTTAAATCTAGTTTATATGTTTAGAAAATGCATAAACTATAAATATAAACAATAAAATGCTTTTCTTTGTAGGTTTATTGGATGATGAAGGAAACTATCATTGCAGAAAAAAAATTTCATAACCCGCTAATGCGGGTTATGAATTTTTCTGCAATGCTAGTTTCCTTCATCACCCAATAATACCAACAAAGAAAGCATTTTATTGTTTTAAATAAGACCTAATTTTATGCTCATTCTATCTAATAGTTGCGAAATTCATTTTCGGAGTGGATCCACTCTATTTGCAACATTGCGAGTATAGGGAAGGATTTCTAACTGTGATGAGGGGACCAGTCACAGTTAGAATATTTTAACTAGTGCAAGCGAAGACCCTAAACATCTTGCAAATAAAATCAGCCTCTTCATTTAACACAGGAAAAATGACGCAGTCCACGTGAACAGTTCCATTGTGACGTAGTATTTTTGACGTGAATAGTTGCATTGTGACGTCATATTAGCTGCAATGTTTTATTTTCTTTCAAAATAAGCAATGTATCAACAACAGCAAAACATACTGAGGTAATGAGAAAGCTTGCTTGGAATTTAAAAGCATTCGTGGTACTTTCCAAACGCTTTATTTTATTTACGGAGTTGTTAATCAGCTGTCAATGATGTATACCGCGGTGAATACGACATTTTTGCGGACGCATTGTGGGTCGCATAGTCGCATGGGCTCACAATTTTTCAGCTGATAGAGAGCAAATCATATCACTTACATGTCTAATCATTGGAGCGAGCTTGTCGCGTCACTTCGCGATGCGAGCTTTGCTCGTTATTAATGTTTTGATACACGTTTTGACTGGATTAGACCTTCAGTGGCATATGATGTGTTACCTGTTTATAAATACTGTAGTAAAAACATGAAGCACATGACATGATGCACATGAATATTTACATTCTCTTATATTTCTTTTGAAATTGACATTACTTTCATCATACAATAAATATATGTTTGTTGCAAACTAGATCGATCTGGTTTTGTAGTACCACCTGTCCGCGTAATCATTACCAAATATGGAGTATCATCAAGGTCAAAGGTTGCATTGGCTGTTCCATTCAAAGTAACTAAATGGGCAACAATACAATATTTCAGTACTTAAATCTAGTTTATAACTTTGAAAAATACATTATAATAAAACAATGAAATGTCTTTCCTTGTTGTTTTATCCATTAGTGAAGGTAGCAATCATTGCAGATAAAAATTCATAATCTGCTTACGCGGGTCATGATTTTTTTTTTCTGCAATGCTAGCTACCTTCACCACCCAATAAACCAACAAAGACAGACATTTTCATTGTTTAATTATGTGCAGTGTCAGAAAAGTGTCAAGGTCAGAGTTCTGTAAATATGCTACAATTGGGCATTTAACATCTTGTTTTCCATTTAATGCAGTAAGTAATGAACTGTCCTGTTTGATATTTCAGGTGTGAATAGAAATCATGTCGGTGTCTAGCCTTAGTCGGACTGTGTGTTCCCAGTTGTTGAGTCTGCCACTGATAGCCAGCCGGAGAGTTCTCATGAGGCAATATGGGGTACGCATGTTAAAAATAAAGATTTAAACAAAACACTTAGTACACATGTAGACAAACCATTGAAGGATTAGAAAAATAATTCATTCTTCTTTTTTGTGCTTTTGATTATTATCAGGTATATTAAGTGATTAGTCGAGTGAGATGCAAATATGTTTATCTTTAACAAGATGATGTCACAGAGAATCTCTTATATTCCAAAAATGCTCCCCCCCCCCCCAAAAAAAAAATCATGAAAGGCACAGTGTAAATTAAGAGTTCCACTTTGAAAAATTGAAAAACAAAACTTGATGTACAATCAAGTGAAGTGGTGGAAATTGTATAAGGGATTGGCACGATTACTCAAAAATGTAATCGATTAATAATCGATTACTTGGAGCGGTTTTGTGCAATCGATTATTAATCGATTACAGTCATTATTCTTCTGTAATCGATTACAAAGGAAGATGTAATTGATTAATAATCGATTACTGGAAAATGAAATGTTGAATTGATATCTCATTTGTGAAACATCAAACTTTTTGCAAGTCATATAGAATTGCAATTATCAACATTGATTCACTAATTTAAACAGCCTTGCCAGGAACTTCAACTTTATTTCCATCTTAACAAAATGACAACATTTTTGAGTAGAGTAATTGAAAATAATTGAAAAAGTAATTATAATTACACCACAAAATTTAGCTGTAATCGATTAAATTAAGTAATTGAAAATAGCTTCAATTACAGATTACTGTCAATTACTGGAAAAAAAAGTAATGATTACAATCGATTATGATTACTCGATTACGATTACCCCATGCCTGATTGTATTGAAAATATAAATCCTGCTGTTAGCTTGATGGCCAAGCACCAGTTAGTATTATGAGAACAGCGATCCCAAAATGACCTTTTTACTTTAAACTCTTGTTGCAGTGGCTCAAAGCTTAATCAATTGTTGGGTTATGACAGCCCATAAAAGTAAATGTAATTATTAGGGATGTCAAAATGAAGTAATATTTTTAGTCGATTTATTCGATAGCTTTAGTCGAAGACTAATTCGATTATTCGAAAATAATTTAATTTTACAAGCAATTTGATTGGCTGGAAACCGATTGAGCAACATCAATTATTTTGTAAGTAATCTAACTTGCTCTTTGTGACGTTCTAGAATAACGTCACAATGCATTTGACTGTTTGTTTCTACTTTGTTTGCTACGGTATAATTCTGTCCGCCTCATTCAATACCTTAATTATCTCGCAAGTTGTCAGCCAACGTTAAAATACAATTTATTTAAATGAAATTATAAGGAATAAAGCTAATTTTGACCTAGGTTTATACGATATATCTAACTTGGTGCAGTTTATGCTAAATATAATCCGCTTCGTGGATTATAAAGCTTAAACTGCACCAAGTTAGATTATATGTATAACCTAGGTCAAATATTAGCTTCATTCCTTAAGTGTTTTTTTTTATCCAACTGTTATGGTGAAGTTGCTTTGTTACATTGTATACACATAATATATACATGTATATTAAAAATACAGTTTTCTCTAGTATTTTTAGCGCGATTTAGGCCTACATGTACCACATGAAATGCACTGTACAAAAAAGGAGGTCTGTGTTGCCCTACACTCGACTTTGTATAAACTGTGTGTTTTTGGGATGTTAACACATTGTTTACTTCGCCAATTTATATGATAAACACTTGAGTATGTATACAATGAGCGGGATCACATAGGTGTAAATTACCGCCTATTTAGTGGTCAGTTAACTGTGAAAATCCTGTTAGATAGACCCAATGAAAACATCCATTAGAGTACAATTATTAAAGAAACATAGGCTGTCTCTATTTCAAAAATTAATGTAGAATTATGGCAGTTTGAGTATTAACCCAACACATGCATTGTTACTATACATGTACTCGTACATGTACACGTAATATTATATTTACACATTAGGAAGAAAGTAACTTTTCGCTCAAACCTCTTAATACGGAGCTTTTAATATAAAAAGTATTTTCCGCTATGTCTGTAGATTGATTATGCAGTTTGATACAAGTAACCGGTAGGCGAAACAAAATTTCTTTAATTGTAATGAATTTGATGTAACTGAATTATCGGAAAGTGCTATTTTTTTATGGCAATATCAGATATGACAGGACACCGAAATACCGGTAGCTATTTATTACCAGTATGCTAAAATTTTACTGACTATTCGACTAAATTATTTTAGTCGAACGTCGATGTTATCGAAGACTATTCGAATAGTCGAATATTCGTTGACATCCCTAGTAATTATGCGTACAATCTGATTAAAATCAGATCCTTGACCTGCTCCTATTTTTGTCACTGTCGCGACACAAAAGGAGTGGATCGAGAAACTGATTTTAATCAAATTGATGTAATTATGCATAATGATCTTATTTCAAAAATCTTGTCAACAGAGAATCCTCATTAAAATTGTACCTACAAAGTATGTTTTAATTAAAATGAGCAAAACTGACTTGCTTGTATTATATCTTTCCGCTGACTCTAAATTGATTAGTAAATTTGCTTATGCATTTTTATGTCCCCATTAATCAGAGATTCTTGAGCATTTAGTTTTTTGGTCTGTCTGTCTGGCTTCAAAAACTTTAACATTAGCCTTAAATTTTAAGTGGTTTGTACCAAAGTATTCATATTTTAATATGCATATTCCATGTGACAAGACCTTTCTTTTTCATCCTCATGAGTCTTGACCATGGAGTTTGGCCATATGGGATAGTCAGTGTTTTAAAAATACATGTTGAAGGAATGGTGAAAATATAAAACAATGGCTTTGTACGAAAGTTTAATACTAAGTACATTGTAACAACAAAGCCTGTTTTGATTTGACAGACTGTTCAAATGGTGGAGAGAGTGCGAACCGTGAACTTGTACCAAGATGACCGACAACCGAAGTTAAGGGGTAGACACTACATCTATAGAAAGATAGAAAACCCCACCCGACCCCCCGCAGAAATAGAGGTTCTCCTTACAGACCATGTTGATGGTAAGAATTTTATCATTTTATAAATTGTTTCTAAATAGACTGGCTTATGCATGCATTTAAGGAAGATAAAATTGTTCTAGTTTTTGTGCAGCAAAATGCACAAACTTTAAGAAAGATCACAATGTGCAGATGTGTATATTGCAAGGGGAGTGCTGTCTGATGTTTTTTTAAAGGAGTTAGGGCCCTTGGACTTGGGTTTTTCTATGCAAAATACTTTGTCTTCACAACTCCTCCTGAATCCTTAACTATGATGTTTTTAAAGGAGATAGGGTCCCTAAAAAATCTTCTCCTCAAGAACCACCTGAGCCAGAAAAGCGCTTCACTGATATAACCGCTCTCCCCCGGTAAGTGGAGTTCTCAAGTTGTTCTAAAATTTATGACCTCCGGGGAGGTATCGTATGGGGCCAATAGGGGATCAAAGTTTTAACATATGATTAGGCGCACGGTTTGACTCCGAAGAGAGATGCGCGCCGCGCTAATACTAAAGTAAAAAAAGGTTTAGTTCACGTTATGTTCCTTGTTTGAAAAGAAAAAGGCAAACAGTATGTGGGTGTATTTTCCATTTTCTATCGGATCTTCGAAAATTTTCAGGAAATATATCAAACATCTCTGAGAAATCTTCGAGAACATAAACTGATTGGGGACTGTCCGGACAGTATAAGATATGCAGATTTAATAGTATAAATAGTACAGTCTTAATCACCTGTTACGAGACTGTCCATATCTCTCAATTTCGAGCTCGAGAGGAACAACACTATAATTACCATATAATCATAAATACAAGTTAAGTTTAATTCACATGATGACATAATGACACAACAATATGATGTTTGTTCACCATCTGAAGATGTGCAATCTTGAAAATTTGGTCTGATATCAGGGGTGCAATCACCCAAAACATTTTGGGAGCGAAGAACTTCATTTTTCATGAAAAGTGTACGGGGATTTGAAAGTTTTTGAGAATCGATGATTTTATGTGACTCGAGAGAAGTCAAATAATCTAACATAAATCTATGAATGAAAGCCATGCAGTGTCATATTTTTTTAGCTCTCGAGCACGTATGTTATTCTCTCAACACCAATTCAGTGCAGATATGATAAATCGAAATCATATGGTATCGGTGCCTAGGCAGGGCACATGTGTTCGCTGAGTAACTCGTGATAGGACCTTCAAGAGACGCTCTGTATCGTGATATACAAATATTTGGTAGAGATGATCGTACGACTCACGTCGGTATCGCGTTCCCATCGTGTATGAGTTACATGGAATTTTTTTTTAAGGTCTTATTTAAACTTTTAAAACCCTCTCTATAGTTACAAGAGTGTTCACCATTCTTGTAAATTAAGCAAGTGTTCTAGGAGAAAGAGAAACATTTTATGAGCAAACTTGATCCACTGTATATGTGGTTTAATGCCCTAATCAAACCTGGGAGGTATGATCTGATACAACATTTGATTTACTTAAAACTAAATAAATCAGGAAGCGTTAAAGAAGATATAATGTTGAAACTTATGATGGGTCTTGGAGATAGACAATAAATTTTAATGGTAAAAATAAATTCAAAAATGTTAAAAATTTATTTCCTATATGTGGCCAAAAAAGAAAAATAATCGTAAAACAACAACCTAAGGTGGGTCATGAATTTGAACAAAAACTTGAAAATCTCCTCTATATCAAAGGAAAGCTTTTCTAAATATAAATTTCATAAGACTTTCCTGGTTCACAAGATATGTTAATTTAAAGCGAGAGAAAAAGATTTATATTAAAAAGGATTTCACTTATATATTCATATGTAAAACTTGGATCCCCATATTATAGGGGCCACAAATAAAAGAAAAATAACTCCATCCTACCAATAAAAAAAACCTGTGGGTCATGATATTGAAACAAACTTGAAATATTAAAACCCAACAAATCAGAGAAATAAGCTTGTCATATAAATATTACAGCTTTTATATAGCCCAACCCACAGTAAGTAATTTCTTGGGAAGGAAGATTTTTAAAAACTAGTTCACAACCATTCTAATCTATTCTAATCAAAAATGTAAAACTTTGAAATCCCCTATTATGGGGAGAAGGAAATGGAAAGCCAAACCATCGATATACCAAAAAAAAACAAAGAACAAAAACACTGTGCCGGGATCATTGAGTTTTTGACAAACTTTCATCTCCTCTACATAATGAAGCTTCCCATTTAAATGTCAGCTTTCTGGCCCATGGTTTTGAGGAAGAAGATTTTTTAAGATTTTCGCCTTTAATATTCAAGTCCTTGATTTCCCCTAATTGTGGCCCAAACTTACCCGCCCGGGGGTTCATGATTTGAACAAACTTGAATCTCCTTAATCAGGGAGCTTTTCATATAAAACTTTCAGCTTTTTCTCGGAGTGTCTTTGGCAACGAAGATTTTTATTATACCAACACTATTTTGCATTTTTGGGTAATTATCCTTCCCTTTTGATGGGCCTGGTCCTTCCTTTGAAAAACTTGATTCTCTTTTACCGCAAGGATAATTTGTATTCAAGTTTTGGTTGACTTTGGCCCAGGGTTCTTGAGAAAGAAGTCGAAAATGTGAAAAGTTAAAAAAGACAGACGGACAGAACACGGACAGACAGACAGACAAGACAGACAAACGACGGAACAAAAAGGTGATCAGAATTAGCTTCAGCTTGAGCCTTCGGCTCAGGTGAGCTAAAAAACAAGACCTTGATGTTGAACCTGGGAAGATGTTCAACCAGTAATATTTTATTTGGAAGTCAATTAATGAATGAAAAAATCTCAGGGTGAGCTCTCCTGGCAAGCTGAAAATCCGCCACAAGCTAACGCAGTCAATGCATAGGCTTGTCCCACCAGTAAGATGGGAAACCTGACCAAAAACAAGTCAGCACGTGTAAATAAACCTACTTAAAAGTTAGGGAAATTAATTTATTAACACTGGAGCAAAACAATACTGAAATATCACAAGACAATGGTTAGAGAATTCCCCTGATATATATAACAGAAACATAAAGCGGAAGGGCCAGTAACCATTTTACTTAAATTGGGCTTCCTAAACAGAAATGTGGTCAAGTCTCAGTAGTGATTCATAAATTCGCACTTGTCAGCATGGGGATGTAAGTAACGGGAACCAGCGCAATTTTGCTTGAAAATGGCATCCCTAAAACAATTTATTAATACGTTCATCAAATTCAGTGATCCCAAAAATAGCGATATAGCTAGAATTCCAAGGGGCGCCAGCCAACATATTGTTAATATGGGGCGATCCCTAAACAGAAGATCAATTTATCGTTCGAGATTGATCCAAAAATAGCGATATACTATGACAAGATTTACATATTATGGGAGCCAGCAACAATTTTGCTTACCAGGACACCATAAACGAAATTGAATCAACATCATCAGCCAGTTTTCAAAATTAGCAAAAATTAACTGGTAAATGAAGTACAAAATATGGAGCAAAAGCAAATAGTTGGAGGGGGGGGGGCAGATAACTTGGTAGTTATACTTTGGATACAAAAAGGTGAAGTTAAATTGTGTCCAAAACGGTCACCATATCAAAAAAAAAACCAATACAAAATCGAAGTGTGGGCACACACGGACCTCCGACAATAAGCGAAGTAGGATCAGGTGCCATGGAGGAGTAAACATCAATCTGCTGACCGGTCCACCGCCGTTGAGCCTTAGCGAATAAAGTAAACGGATTACACCGTAACGTCAATCTAGTAAGAAATGATCAGTCTAACAAAGGTATGAAAACAATCATTCAACTATATGACTTAGTATATTTGTAATCGCAATAACAAGGTCCTTTTAGCGACCTTAGACAATTTGTGAAATGATGACTTTAAACGAGATTCGTTATAACCCTGCAGACTTCCATTTTTTTTGTAAGTAGTTGGTCTCTAGCTTTAAGGGAGATTAATAGTACGGTCACGTGATAAACATATGAATATTGATTGTGACGTCACAGCATGCCAGCCAAGCGCAGGCTATTTCAATGTAAATCATATTTTCACAAGCCATTAAATCTGCTTCAAAAATTCTGCATATATTTTAATAGCCTAAAGATATTCCTTAATTAAAGAGGCTATCTTAGATAGCTTATAAATAACATATCTTGATCGGGGCTCTTTTTTAAATGAAACTCTGGAATAATGAACTGTGCTCTGCATTCTGTTGAATATTCATTTAAATAATTATTGTAATGTAACATTTTTTCCTTAAATATATTTTTTTTAAGATTTCCCATACTGAACTTATTCTATACACTGTTCCATGGAATGAAATCTGGGTATTTATATGACATTGGGTAATGAATTCAGAAACTGCATGAACGCAATCTTTCCACTTTCTCCCCCAGCCCCACAATGCTACACCCCCTGACAATTTTTCACTTGTACTTTCATTTTGGGGAGTTTTTTTATCAATTTAGATAAAATAAATGACATATGAATTGAACATCTTATAACAGTGTTTATGATTTAATAATTGTTTATTGAAATTCCTGACTACAAGACTTGTGGTTAGATGTTAACAAAAATTTTATTCTTGGTACCCACTGAAACAAACATAAATCTATTCAATAATTAATCCAAGCTTCATAGTTCATAGTTTTCAAAACGAAACAGGTGAGTGGCTGTTATCTTTTAACACACACAATTTTTAAAAAATTCATGACGCGACGGGTTTTTAAGAAATATGATGATGTAGCTGAGGAAAATGCTTTGCAAAGAGCATTTTTGTTCATTTTGGAGGGTTTTCCTAAAAAATGCCAAACATAAAATTATTTCAAAATATTTAATACTGGGGATATTTTGAAACATTATTGATTAAAAATTTCAATAAAAATTATTCAAATTATTTTTTCAGCAGGCCTTTATATATTATTCTCATAGAAAATTAACATTTTAAGTAAGGGAGGTATAATTCAGACCTGATTATCCCTTTTTGTCTAGCTTCCCATGACGAACTCCACATATTGTAAGGACATTGTCAATATAGATCTTTTGAAAGAAGATGAGAAAAATGCAATGATAGATTATTTTTTAGCTTGTCTATTAATATCCCTTAAAGAAGTATCATACGCAATAGCTGGCTTTGCGTTATCGAATCAACTGGGAATATACACACATAACCATAGACAGGTATAGTGGTAGATTTACTCAATAAAAAGGGAAAGTTGACGATTGCACAGTTAAAGTCATCAAACGTTTATCATATAATTGTAGTTGTCAGTCGTCTGCCTTAGAGTCAATGTTAGTAATATAAATATGAAGCAGATATTAGATTCTGTGGTGTCCTTTGTATCGAGTTCTTCGGGATATATGAAATGGACATACTTGTAAAAATTATGATTGTAGTTGATAACACATCATCTATATACCTATATGTAAGGTTGAAGGACACGGCAAGTGTTTTGTTTTTATCCCGTATTCTGTATAAATTCTGCTTCATATGAATATAAAATTAAGTCTGCCAATAAGGGGGCACAATAAGTGCCCATAGGAATACCTACGAATTGGATCTAACTTGGTTGAATGTGTGAAAACTTGAACTGTAATTGCTTAGATTTTAAGCTAATTAAAGATTGGTTTAGCAATTTTTAAGATATATGCTGGTGAAGAGATTGAGGTACCTCAAATGGCAACTTGTCGGCACCTGAAAATGACTATGTATCTTGGCTATTGCTTTCAGAGTTTGAAGGGGGGGGGGGGTTATTAATTAACACTTGATAGAGGGATGATCGCGTGAACAACGCATGCATGAGTGTTGATAAGGACAGGGCCGTTTTTGTCAATTTCCCTGGAAATTGAAATCATAGCATTTGTTCACTTGGCCCCTGATGTTGTTGCTGACGTGTACTATGGGGGCTTGCATGTACAAAAGCCAGAGTTCCTGATCTGCACTAGCAAATGACATACTGCCCAAACCAGGTGACCTGCTGGAACTCCAATTGAATGGTGTATCTAAATAACGAAATGGCACATTGTGGATAAGCACTAGCAAAACCTGATGCAAAAACAAGAAATACATCAGTCCAGAATTTAATATTTGTGATATATTTAAGTTTAAATTTGTTCGTCATTTATAGATTCCCATCTTGAAGGCGAAAATATTGTGTGTCACCATCGGGGTCTGAAAAAGTATTGCTTAATTTTGCTTAATTGACAAATTGCCCAATGGCAATTTGAACTTTAATTTTATTGGGCACATTGTAACCAATCTTTAGGCTGTGACTTGGCGGTTGCGCAGGTGAGTAAATCTCGCCATCATGGCCATTGAGTACAAAATCAACATCAGCGTTACCTGGAGATGTATCCTCAAAAATGACATTTGCCCCCGTGGCCCGGAGTGGGTCTCTCTCCTGACTTTATACGACCTCAATGCCCGCCGAAATAGCGTTTGTAATATAAATAATATACGGTACCAATTTTTATGCACCAGATGCGCATTTTGACAAATTATGTCTCTTCAGTGATGCTCAAACCGAAATGTTGGAAATCCGAAACATGAAAGTAAAACTTTATAAAAGTGATCAATGTAGTGCCAAAAGATTGGGGCAAAATCTGATTCAATTGTTTGTCGATGAAGCGTGGATTATCCCTGTCACTCATGCCTTGGACAGTGTAACTACCTCACTCGAACCCCTCACAGGAGCTCTTCTCTTCCTTCCCCTGGTCGGGGGCTGTATTTTTCCTTTCCTTTTTGGCCAACCTAGTGCAAAATCTAAAGTGAACAAAAATGCAATGTAAAGTACTAGTCCGATATGCACAAATCCAAATACGTCAATAAGTGATTCAATAAGCACCGAATAAAGTCAAAATCAACAGTTTGGTTCCAAGATTAACAAAAAAAATCCACATGTCCTATCTCTTGAATGTCCATGTGCAAACTGCTGGGACCTCTTGAACGGTAGGATTGATGTAACCTAAAGACCCCACTATAGGGTAACTGATACCCGAAAATTACCACGCTGATGGGTTTTAGTAGAGTTATTGATATTTAGCTTTGATAAACTGATCTAACTTCGATTAATTAAATCTTAATCCTAATAGTAATAATGATAATAATAATTATAATAATTATAATTATAATAGAATAACAAAAGTTTTTTTTCGACCCAGTCGAAAGTCCCTAATAATAATAATAATAATAATAATCCAATAACATTAGGTCCTTCCCACGGAATTGAAAAGCCCTAATGATAAAAAAAGAGAATAACAATGTCTTTTTGACCTCTCGAAAAACCCTAAAATAATAATTAATAATAATATAATAATAAATAATAATAATAATTAATAATAATAATAATAATAATAATAATAATAATAATTAATAATAATAAAATACAATAATAATAAAAGAGAAAAACAATAGGTCTTTCTGACCTAGTCGAAAAGCCCTAAGGAGAGAATAACAATAGCCCTTTTCGACCTAATCGAAAAAGCCCTAATAATAAAACATAAGAATAACAATAGGTCTTTTAAACCTCAGTCGAAAAGCCCTAATAATGATTTACTTAGAGAAGGTAGCCTGATTGGTACGAGGTACTGTTCTTCCTCGGGGCCCTCTGAGATACAAACGTACCAACAAATACTGATCCTTAAATGCAAAATATGTCCTATAATTATGGGCGATGGTATTCAGATGACCGTTAAGGTTTTGTGGGTCTCTTGTTCATAATAGTTTTAGGCCTGATATCATTGATTTAATTATGTCCCCCGGAATCTTCAATTCCGGTGCATATAGTTTTTTTATCTGTCCGTCTTTCTGTTTGTCAGTTTGTCCGTTTGTCAGTCCGTTTATCCGCAAAAACTTTAACATTGATCATAACTTTTAAATTGCAAGGAATGGGGCTTTCATATTGCACCTGTGTGTTCCTTATGACAATTCCGTTCTACGGGTACCAATATTTTTGACCTCCTGACCTTTAAGATTTTCCCAAAAGTTTAAC
Source organism: Ostrea lurida (assembly GCA_903981925.1). NCBI lineage: Eukaryota > Metazoa > Mollusca > Bivalvia > Ostreida > Ostreidae > Ostrea > Ostrea lurida. The sequence continues at coordinate 14,118 of CAJDSM010004101.1, forward strand.
ATTGGCTTTAACTTTTGAATGGCAAGTGAGACTGCCATTACACATGTGTGTTCCTTATGGCAAGTCCTTTCTACTGGTACCATAATTTTTGACATTCTGATCACGACCTTGAAGTTTGATCTACTTTTCAAAAACTAACGTTGGCAATAACTTTTGAATGGCAAGTGAGACTGCCATTACACATGTGTGTTCCTTATGGCAAGTCCTTTCTACTGGTACCATAATTTTTGACATTCTGATCACGACCTTGAAGTTTGATCTACTTTTCAAAAACTAACGTTGGCAATAACTTTTGAATGGCAAGTGAGACTGCCATTACACATGTGTGTTCCTTATAACATGCTCTACTACTGGTACCACAATTTCTTACCTCCTGACCTTGACCCTGTATTTTGACTTGCTTTTCAAAAACTTTAACATTGTCCATATTTTTTGAATGGCAAGTGGCAAGTGATGGGACTTCCATATTTTACAAGTCTGTTCCTTATGACAAGCCCTTTCTACTGGTACCATGATTTTTGACCGTCTGACCTTGACCTTAAAGTTTGACCTACTTTTTGACAACTTTAATATTGCCAATAACGTTTGAGTGGTAAGTGATATATTTGTTTTATATTCAACATACATAATCAATTTGGCAAGCCCCAAGTGTAATCCGGGTGCATCAGTGTTACACAAACACATTTTGTTGTCATTTTGAAATTACTGAAATAATTGCTAATCGTATTCTAATTTGTAGTGTCTGCAATCAAAGAAGATGTTGCCAGAGGAAGCTGCAGATTCAAAGGTATATAAACATGTAAAACATGTGGTTGGTGTGAGTTCTGCAATATTTATTTTAACTTTTAACGATTTGCTAATAAAGTTATTCTACAAGGAAGTTAATTTACCCTTTACATGATTTTTGTTATTCAGGGGACCAAAGATAATTTGACCCCTACTTTCTGGAAAGAGAGTAAAAATTGTAATCATTTGTGTTTCGTATAGGTTGTTATGATGACCTTGTTTACAAATACAAATTAAAATTAAGTCAGATGTTTATTTATTTTGTTTCACATCCTTTGTTAGACTGTCATTTTCCTACTAGACTTGACGACAGGTAATCCCGTTTACTTTGTTTCGACTACAAGTTCACGACGGGTGTAACCGGTCAGCAGAGGATGCTTACTCCTCCATGGCAACTGGTCCTGCCTTCGCTTTTTTTTTTTTGGAAGTTCGTATTGCCCTGCACACGACTTTGTATATATGTTTTGTGACTATTGCATTTAACAGATTGCTTACTTCGCCAACTTGTTATTGATGATTTCATTGTTTTAAAATCGATGAATTGATCACCTCATTATGTTATGCACTGTGATTTATTTTTTAATTGGTAGGGACTACAATCAAAGAAGAGGCTGATGGAGGTATATTAGCCTTTACTCTAATAACACGAGTTTACTTTAACATCATCTATGACTTATTACATATAGTCGTTATCCATTTATAATTTTTGGCCTCTTGATCACTACTCAAATCATTCTTGCTTTGTGTAAATGGAATGTGTGTATACAAGATATTCTAAACTTTTGACTTTTTTCAAAATTAATCAGCAATTCTCCCAATTTGAAATAATGCTGAATATTTTATAAAACCAGAAAAACTGTCTTCAATTATTGCTGATTTCATTAACAACATGCATTCTCAAGCAAAGGTTCAAAATTGTCATAATTTTCTTGGCTCGCCTGATCCGAAGATTTGAGTGAATTTTTCTGATCGCATTTTGTATATCTGTCCATCTGTCCGTCCGTCCGTCTGTCTGTTAACATTTCACATTTTCGACTTCTCAAGAATCACGGGACCAAATTCAACCAAATTAGGTGCAAATCATCTTTAGGTGAGGGTGAATAAAGTTTGTTCAAATGAAGGACCAGATCCCCATTAAAGGGGATATAATAACGAAAATTCAAAATAAGGGTGGTTTCATTAGCTCACCAAGACAAAGTCGGGGGGAGCTCACGCTATACCCCCGGCGTCGGTGTCGGCGTCCAACCTTAGTAAAAGTTTTTGAAGCAAGTGTGCATTGATGAATATATGTTAAGGGAAAAATAACGAACAGTGATCAACCTCGTAAGTCCTAAATAGAATACAAAGACAAGAGTTGGGCAAACATGGACCCCTGAACACACCAGGGGTGGGATCAGGTAGGAGTAAGCATACCCAAGTAAACGAAAAACCCGTAGTCAAATCAGTGTGTGAATAACGGCCTAATAATGGTTATAAAACACATCAGACAGCATTTGACTCAATGGCAAGTATTATTGGTATACTAAATTGTAATAACGATCATAGAGTTTACAAAATTCTACCTTTAAACGTAACTGTTGAAACCCCTGCAACAACAACTTGTTTGTAAGTAGCCTGTCTCGATTCAAAAAGTGATCGTACGCACAGCAAGCTTTTTCTTATCGAATAAATTGAGATACACACGCACCTTATGCAGGTGAAGATGGAATATTGCTACAAACATATGGAAAGTTGACAATGGAGAAGCTGCATTCGTCCTGTTTGTCATAAAGTTGAGTAGTTAGTTTGCCGTTAATGTCAATGTTCAATAAAATATTCAAATACGAAGCAGACATGGGAGACTCTGTTGTGTCCTTTATTTCTAGTTCGTTGGTATATATCAATCATATACGGTACCAATTTTTATGCACCAGATGCGCATTTAGACAAATTATGCCTGCCTTATACATTAAATATGTTAATATACTGATATATTGAATCGACATATGAATGGAAATCAGTATTATTGATAGATAAAACATCATCAATATATCAAAATGACGAATTAAAATCCACCGCTAGAGATTTCTTCTTTTCATGTAGAAGCTTTTGAATGAATTCTGCCTCATAGGAATATAAAAATAGGTCAGCTAATAAAGGAGCACAATTCGTGTCCATTGGAATTCCAACAGACTGTTGGAAGACCTGATTGCCAAAAACTACAAAGATAATTTTAATGAGGAACTCCAGCATTGCTTTAATATCAACTTCAGAGTACATGTGTGTAGAATCAGAGTGGAGTTTAACAAAATATTTTTTTTAATAGGTGATCACTAGATAAGAATATTTCATTTTTGTAATAGAAGCAAGTGTTTTTGATGTTACAAAGCCTTGTCTTGAACTAATTGTGCAGGGTGGTCGTGTATAAATCATATACGGTACCAATTTTTATGCACCTGAAAAATTGTCTCTTTGTGTAAAGTATTGAAAAGTCATATGTTTTGATGTTGTTGATATGTAAAGGTTTCTGGCATTTCAAATTCACTAAAAGCTTTTTATAGTTGAGTAAACTCAGGTGACCTATTGCAATTGGTTTTCGTTCGTCGTCGTCCGTCGTGCGTTAACAATTGAAGATTTTTAACTTCTTGATAACCAATTGTCCAATTCTTTTCAAATTTTGTATGAAGCATTTTGGGACAAGGGGCACATAAATTGTAAATTTCAGGTCTCTTGCATCCCTGAGGCCTTTGGGGTTGTGGAAAATTGCCCAAAAGTGACCATTTTTTCAAAAATCTTCTTCTTTACAACCGTACATGTCTGAGAAAAACCAAATACATAGTGATATAGAGCAGGAAGGCCTTTACCAAAATTGTAAATTTGGTGACTCCCGGGGTAGGGGTTCTGACCCCAGGGCGAGGCCAAACTTGGTATATAGTGTTTATCTGTAAAACATTTGAAAAAAACATCTCCTTTAATGCTTTTGACATTAATATGAAACTAATTGAATATTTTGAATGAATTGGGATCCTTTTA
>CAJDSM010004109.1:0-12322 GCA_903981925.1 Ostrea lurida
TCCATCCATCCATCCATCCATCCAGTATATATATACTGAAGACTTTAAGAAACTAGTGGAGTATAAATCAACTTTGTGATATCTAACTTGTGTAGATTTTACAGAATATTTATTTCTTGTGTGCGACAGACAGACAGACAGGCAGAGCGCTTTTAGGTGAGGTCTTTAATTAAACAAGAGCAGTAGTCGAAAATTATTTCCTTGACAGTTGATACGATCCCACCCAACACTAACGTTGTGTTTGAGCTACACTTGGTAGACACCTGGAATAAACCCCTCTACATCTCCGTGGAAGACGTAGTTGTTGCCAATGACAAAAAGGCTATCTAGGATTCGCTGGAGTTCATTCCAAGTCGTATACACAGAAGCTTATACTGTATGGAAAATGGACGAGCTCCCTTTTTTTGTCCATTCACAGTCATTAAAATCATACCTAACAACCAACTCTTGTTGCTCAATTATTGAGATGATGTGGTTATCTCAGTGTACGATATATGTACTATTATCACAGATGTGAATTTCTAAACGTTTTAAACATGTAGCACAGAACGTATTTCTCGATTTGTTACCTACATGTATAAAACGGGAAGGAGAAGACGGTCACGCGAGGTGTTGGGCGACTATTAAACAGCTACAGGACAAGACAGTTTGGCATTTTCATGGCGATAGGTGTGTTTTATGTACTGCTGAACTCTAATGCAAAATCATTTTATCCATTATTCTATTTGATTATCACATTCCGCGTTATATTGATAATCATGGGGAAAGTAGGTATCCCTGTAGGACTCCCAGAAACTGTCCACTACTGTATTAAAATGTTATTTCTGTCTGCAACGTCAAAGAAACATTTGTTTCCTTTTTGTTTTACTGTAATTTACGGGAACATTATCTTGGTATAAAAATATGCATTCTTGCACTAAAGGTTCACGTAATCATTTTACATCTCTTCCACTGAGATACACAGTGACACTAATCGCATTCATGGATGTAATTATTAATCATGTTCTTCCTCGGACCCTTGAAGTTGCCGCCAGTGCTGATCGTGTCATCACATCATTGTCAGTCTCGAAAAGACGGTCATAGGGTTGTTATCATAATCATTTGTTAAATTATATATGTACGGTCTACAACTTTATTAACAGAGAGAACCCAGGTCGAAGAGGTTGATACGCATTTTGTTTTTACTTTGAGTCCGTTGTTAGTCAGCTAAGGTCAGCTTAGTGACATTAAGTCTGTCTCTTGTCAATTTGTGTCTCCCTGACCATCTTGATTATTTACACGTGGGAGTATTGCTTGATCCGACTTGGAATATTTTTCACTATCTGTGTAAATATGGAGGTGACGTTGGTGTCTTTCGTGGTGATGTTTTTATTGGGATATAGCGAATGTCGCGTTGAAATTCGAACAACCAAAGTTGGGGACGGTAAGACTTACAAACCATTTACTTTCTGTTAAGCATGCCATTCATATACTTGTATCGGTATCAAATATATATTACTTAATCAACAATATCTCGTTTATTCATGTCTTAAAGTTTCACGAGAATTTCAATGACATGTTGTTAGACAGTGCAAGTTCAGGAAAATAATGTAGAGATGCATGTTTTCAGTGCGTTGCCTCGTGGTTCTGATTTTTGCCTCTTTATACTGAATTATTAGAGGAACAGTTAATAAACATTCCATGCTGAATAAAGTCGACAGCAGACGTTACTCCTTTTCTCTTGGGGCTTTGAAATACAATGTAGGATCAAATATACAATGTATCAAGATTTCCGTAACAGAGACTTATCATCGCAAATTAGTTCTGGCCTGTATATTTTTTTTTCTACTGGTCAAATACCAAGCAAACTCGTGTAATGGTTTGTTGCCCATCGTCTGTCGAGAAAATCGTCCGACAATTTCAAATAGTGATGGAATCCGAAAATAAATTACAACATAAAGATCCACACTTTTTTGCATTATTTATTCATTTTGTACAGTTATGGAATTGACTCGTGGGCATTTTCAATCTGCAAATAGGGGTTTTCCTGGATTTTGTATACTGCGGTATTTCAAAAGACTGTCTCGTTGACCCCTTTCCTATCGCTTGGTCTTGGGTTTTACAGCTAATCATTTTCGAAAAGTTTCCATCTTCATATGCTTCTTTACTTTCCATGGTTTTTTTCTAATTGTTCACATGTACATCGTAATTTTCGGTGCATTGTGTTGAACCATAGTGTACGCTTCAATGCTTCTCAATAAATCACTGATCACCGAGATGATATGTTGAGCAGCTAGAATTTATGGGTTATTAATTATTTGTTTCTCTCTCCATAAATGCAAATTCATTAGAGCCCTCACTCTATGAGTTACGTCCCTATCAAAACCAGTCTGTCTTGTCTGTACCTCAGCATTTTCTATGGTACTCAATAACCATAAGTTTTCCTAGGGAAAACAACTTGTTAGACAGAGCTCTTCCGATTTAAGATTAATGCGCTGTACCTTTACGGAGTTATGGCACTTGCACTTGTTTTTAATACTAGCTTCGAGCGAGTTGTCTTAGAATTTAGAAATAATACCTTGATTTCTATCCACGATTACTCTCTCTCTCTCTCTCTCTCTCTCTCTCTCTTCCTCTCTCTCTCTCTCTCTCTCTCTTTCCTCCTCTCTCTCGATCTCCTCTCTCTCTCTCTCTCTCTCTCCTCTCTCTCTCTGTGAGCCAGGAATTTAATATGACGCGCAATACCCTTAGTTTCCCTGGAACTTTTTCTATTTACATACGGTGTGAAATGCCAAATTAACAAACTGGGGAAAATATAGGAGATGTATATATATTTGAAAGACACAACATTTATTTGGTTTTGAACTTCAATCAGTTAATATCTCTTCAAATCTTGAGTAATGGATAATCTTCTTTTCTGAAAATATTGTGCATTTATAATTAATAAATTGATGTGCACTTACATATATTTATACTACTTGTTAAAAACTCCACTCTGATTCCTACATGCCAAGTAATCTAAGTTGATATCAAACGCAATGCTGAGTTCCTCATTGACAATATTTTGTAGGGTTTGGCGGATCAGGTCCTTCCAACAGTCTGTTGGAATTCCAGTGGGCACGAATTGTGCTCCTTTTTTTTTAGCTGACCCGTTTTTTAATATCTTAATGAGGCAGAATTCTCCAAAAGCTGGCAACATAGAAAAAGAAATTCTAGCGGTGGTTTAATTCGACATTTCGATATACTTGACGATATTTTTATCTATTAATAATAATGTTTTTTCATTCGTATATATCGATTCAAATATATCCAGCGAACTATGGAAATAAGGCACCACCAAAATATTCATTGTTGCTTCGTCTTGGATATTTTATTGAACATGCATTAACGGCAAACTAACACTTAACTTTATGACCACGGGACGATTTCAGTCTCTCCATCATAATTCCTATATTTATGTAGCATATTCCATCATCACCTGAATATGGTGTGTATGTTCTCAACTTATTCGATATGCATTAGCTTGTTCTGCGTATGATCCCGTATTGAATCGAGCAGGTACTTACAACAAGTTGCTGTTGCAGGGATTCCAACAGTCCCTTTTAAAGGTAGCATTCACAAAATTTATGGTCCTTATTACGATTTAGTTTGCCATATGGCCTGTATTGGTCAAATGCTGTCTAATGTGTTTAATAGCAATTGTTAAGAGAGATAGCCGTTTTTTTCATAACTGATTTGATTACGGATTACTAGTTAACGCTGATCAAGAACAATGGACCGCAGGCGGGTGTGACCGGTCAACAGGGTTGATTAGCGCTCTCCTGATGTGTCCAGGGTTCCATGGGTTTGCCCACTCTTGTTTTGTGCAGAACTATCATCATCCATGTATGAACTTCTGTCGAAGATTATGCGTGGGAGAGGGCTCATATAGGCATGCCTGCTGCCGATCATACATATTTATTTGTGAAATAAAATATTGTTTAAGTTAAGAAGTTATGCAGACGAATGGTCAAATATGAAAAGAACTTGATGCCGTTATCATGATGGATTAAAAGTATAAGAAGTGATATTGAAGATATCCCGTTTAGACATAATACCGTAGCCAAAGTCGTACCATCTATCCTTTCTGTGTTTTCGTAAACCGGAAGTGCTCAATGAATTAGATAGGTTTACATGAGAATATGTTATTGGTTCCGAAGCCGACAAAGCTTGTAAACATTTGGTTTTTGTCCTGCTATCCCGATAGGCTCAGTTACTACAGATGCCATTTGTAACGAACTTGTATTGACTTCCATTCCTGTAATCGTTTAACCTTACTCGCACCACTCTTACTGATGTCTTCAAGGAGTATCGAAATTCTTAACAAAACCATGCTTCAGTTTTTTAAACACTATTTTATATCATTCTCAGCATCAATGGTCCGGGGAAGAAACTATGAAAGCACCGTGTTAGTAACTGGATTCCAGAACTTCATAAATAACCCAATTACAACAAAGTATATATTGCTGGATCTAGTAAAGTTCCATCAAGGCCTGTCCTCTTACTCTCACAAATATTGACAAGCTGTCAGAGAGACCAACTTCAGACGTATTGTGAAACTACATATGCCAGAAGTGGGTAATATTCAAATGTTGGACTATCTAAATAAACTCTAAAGAACTTCTAGTTGAGATTTGATATCCCGAACTTTCACATATCAAAACATCAAAACATTAGTGACTTTTCTTAACACTTTTACACGACCCATCTCCGAATAACAAAATTAATCAGACAAGAGGCTTTATCCACTTAATGACGTTTCTTCTTTACAAAATGGACAAAAAGGAAATAATTTTTCTCTAGTGATTAGTCTATTCAACAAAATCTTTTTTTGTTGAAACTCCACTGCTGAAATTCTACACACAGTACTCTGGGAGTTCGATATTAAGCAATGCTGGAGTTCCTCAATTGACGTCTGTTGATGTCCGAATCGCACTCGAATTGTGCTCCTATTATTAACTCGAACCCTCAGTCATTTTATGATCTTATTGAGGACAGAATTCATTCAAGAGCTTCTTACATGAAAAGAATAAATCCTTCCTGCATGTGGCCTGTAATTCGACATTTGTATATACTGTGATGACGTTTTACCAATAAATACGGGTAATGATTTATCCAGTTCAATGTCAATTCAATATATCCCATGCAACGATAGACTAGAAATAAGAAGGCAAACAGATAAGTCTTTTCACATGTCTGCTTCGTACTTGATTTTTATTGAATTTGAATTAGACTGGCAACGTCAGCTACTCAACTTATTGACAAACGGAACGATTTAGACATTTCCTCATCATCACTTCCATATTTATATAATGCATATTTCCATCATTCGAACTGCTATGGTGTATTCTCAATCTTAATTCGATATCGCAAGAGCTGTGTCTGCTACGACGCAGTTTAGTGGTTAATCGAAAGGGCAGCTATTTCCAGACAAGCTTGTATGTCGCAGGTTCAACAGTCAGTTTAAAGGCAGCCATTTTCGTAAATACAGACAAGTTGTTGTCGTAGGGGTTTCAACGGTCACTTTTAAAGGCAGCATTTTGTAAAATCTATGGTCGTTATAACAATTTAGTTTGCCAATATGACCTGCCATTGAGTCAAATGCTGTCTGATGTGTTTCATAACCATTGTTAGGCTGTTATTCACACACTGATTTGACTACGGATTGTTCTGTTTACCTGATCAAGACTATGGGCTCACGGTGGGTGTGACCGGTCAACAGGGGATGCTTACTCCTCCTAGGCACCTGATCCCACCTCTGGTATGTCCAAGGGTCCGTGTTTGCCCAACTCTTGTTTTTGTATTCTATTTAGGACTTACGAGATTGATTACTGTTCGTTATCTTTGCCTTTACATTGATCACTGTTCGTTATCACTGCCTGCAATAATTAATTTTATGTGCGCATCAATTTGTTTATGGCCCTTATGGGCGCATCATGATCAATATGAGGAAATTACTGCTCCGAAAATTTGACTTAATTCTATATGGAGCTTTATCTCAATGAATTGATAGTCTTTTTAATTTTATTTGGAGCTTTCTTTAAATGATTTGACGGTCTCTTTAATTCTATTTGGAGCTTTGTCTAAATGATTTTATAGTCATTTTAATTTTATTTGGAGCTTTCAATAAGTGATTTGACGGTCTCTTTAATTCTAGATCTATTTGGGATGGTCTCTTTAAATCTAAATTGGAGCTATGTCAAAATGATTTGATTGTCTCTTTAATTCCATTCGGAGCTTTGTCTAAATGATTTGATTGTCTCTTTAATTCTATTTCGGAGCTTTGTCTAAATGATTTGATAGTCTCTTTAATTCTATTTTGGAGCTTTGTCTAAATGATTTGATTGTCTCTTTTTAATTCTTTTGGAGTTTTATCATATGATTTGATAGTCTCTTAATTCTATTTGAGGCTTTGTCTAAATGATTTGATTGTCTCTTTAATTCCATTCGGAGCTTTGTCTAAAATGATTTGATAGTCTCTTTTAATTCCATTCGGAGCTTTGTCTAATGATTTGATAGTCTCTTTAATTCTATCCGGAGCTTTCTTTAAAATGATTTGACGGTCTCTATAATCTATTTGGAGCTTTGTCTAAATGATTAACAGACTTTTCAATGATAATTGGAGCTTTGTCTAAATGAATTGATAGTTTCTTTAATTATATTTGGAGCTTTGTCTAAATTCTTTGATGACTCTTTTAATTATTATTTGGAGCTTTCATTAAATAATTACCGGTCTCTTAATTCTATTTGGAACTTTCTTCAAATGATTTGATGGTCTCTTTAATTACGATTTGGAGCTTTTTCTAATAATTTATGGTCTCTTTAATTCTATTCGGAGCCTCTTTGATTTGACGGTCTCTTTAATTGTATTTGGAGCTTTGTCATAAATGATTTGATAGTCTCTTTCATTTTTATTTGGAGCTTCATTTTAATGAATTTGACGGTCTCTTTAATTCTATGTGGAGCTTTAATCAAAATGAGTTGGACGGTCCTCTTTAATGATCCGGGTTAGAATAGGTCCTCAGCATCCCCTTGCGTGTGTAAGAGGCTGACTGAATGGGGCGGACATTTCGGAGGAGACCGGAAAAACCGAGGTCCCGTGTCACTGCAGGTGTGACACGATAAGATCCCTCCCTGCTCAAGCCCTGAGTGTCGAGCATTGGCTAAATTTTGTAGCCCTTCAACCGGCATTGGTGACGTCTCATATGAGTGAAATATTCTCGGTGGGACGTAAAACAATAAATAATCAATCAAATCTATTTGGAGCTTTATCAAAATGATTGACGGTTTCTTTAATTGTGTTTGGAGCTTTTGTTTAAAATGATTCGATGGTCTCTTCATCTTATTTTGGAGCTTTCACTACATGATTTGATAGTCTCTTTAAGTTCTATTTGGAGCTTTGTCTAATGATTTGATTGGTCTCTTCTACATTCTATTTGGAGCTTTGTCTAAATGATTTGATTGTCTCTTTTAATTCTATTTGGAGCTTTGTCTAATGATTTGATAGTCTCGTTAATTCTAATTTGGGGCTTATCTAAAAGATTTGGATGATCTCTTTAAATGTATGTGGACTTTGTATAAATGATTTGATGCATGTTCTTTAATTCTATTTGGACTTTGTCTAAATAATTTGATGGTCTCTTTACAGTGACGGATCAGGATTTGTCGAAAGGGGGGGGGGGGTCCGTTGAATAGGAGCCAATAAACTTAACGTCTAGGATGAAGCAAAGTGGGGGCCAGCCCCCGGAAGCTCTCGGGTTTTAGAGCTTTTAAAGTTACTTTTAGAGGGTAAATTTAGCTATATATCTATACCTGATAATTTAAAGTTTGGTCACAAAAAAAAGCGCCCCCCCCCCTCTAAATCCGCAATGCTTTAATTCTATTCGGAGCTTATGTCTAAATGATTTGACGGTCTCTTTAACTTCTATTTTGGAGCTTTGTATAAGATTTGATTGGTTCTCTTTAATTCTTTCTAGCTTTGTCTAAATGATTTGATGTCTCTGTTAATTAATCTTGGACATAATCTTTTAGTGTATGTGTATTAGTATAATTTGGCACTGAAACAAAAAAGGGCCCTTTTCGATCTTCAGATTAACGCGTTCCTTTCCCGGACTTGCTCTGTTTTCTGGATCAAACTCATGAAACTCTTTTCAAAGACTTTTTGAACGGTGATTCAAGTGTAGCGGTTCAGTCGGTTTCGATCTCGGTTGGCCAGTCAGTTCAGTTTGATTGGCCACTTGACTGAAGATACAGGGGGCCCCGGTGTTGAATCACGGTCTAATCCGTTGCATTTTCTCCCTTCCTGTATACAGTATTGGTGTCGTTTGACGCACCCCTGGATATTGCAGGTGAAAGTCCTGCCCAGGAGCAATAGGAATTGGGGTTGTGCATCGTGTCTTCGTGGAGGTAGTGGTCAGCCGGGTGCGGTCTCCGGTGGCCAAAATAGCTATTCATACTGAGAATAACTAACTTTATACCCATTTCAGTATTCTGGAAGCAGTTTTTTTTTAAATGTTGGTGTTTTTTGAAAAATAGCACTCAAAAACGACCTATTAAGCAATTAAAGGGCTGGCGCATTTACATCTAGAGAGAAACAGATGAAAAAAAAGAAGGAGGCTCTCATAATATAGTGTGTCAGTATTCCCCATTCTGACTTGATAATAAAATTGCATCTTCACAGTTTTTAACTACTAAACATATTCTTGTTGTCCAGATAAAATCGATTCCTAGGGACGGAATACTGTTTCTGTGCATTTATAACAGGTACGTACACACAAACTGGGTAAATGAATAACGTTGCAGAGAGAACTGTTATAATACCGTCATGGACGTTAGGAGCAGAGGGGGGGGGGGGGCGATGGGCCATCCCCCCCCCTTTCAAAAAGGGGGGGGGCCAAAAGTTTGATTTTGCCCCCCCCTTTTCCCAGTAACTTTTTTTTCTGCATAAAAACACATAGTTTAGAAGTTGATTTCAGTAATTTATGAGGTTTGCCCCCCCCCCCCCTCGCTTTCAGTGTTCAAATGCACCTTTGCTTTTCTTTTTTTCAGTTTGCTTGTTCCATAATTTTGAAGTTGCTCCCCCCCCCCACTTCCAGTGATTTTTTTAAGTCCCCCCCCCATGTTCAATAATCTGTCCTACGCCTCTGCGATATTTGATTGACTGGTATTTTAGATGATTTCAGCTTAGCATTTTATTGCCCTCTTATCATGACAAAAGAAAAAAATGTGGGCCTACAGTTTATTCATTTCATTTTTTCTTTTTCTTGAATAACTATATCCTCCACACATTCATAATTTGTAACAGTCATAAATCCAGTGCGTAAAAATTAACTAGGCTTGCCTAGGAATTTATGTAATTTGTTAATTACATAGGTTCGAGCTGACCGATTCCCGATATTTGACACATCACGTGGCCAGTTCTCCGTTTGTGAATCGTCAGTTGGACAGGAACAGTCATTAATGGTATTTGTGGATTCTGTTCTATGTCATTTAACCATGCAGATTTGTTCAGATATGTACGGGTTCACCTACTAAGTTCTGTGTCTCTACCCAGTTATGTAATGTATCAATCATAAGTGTTGTATCTATCATTGTTATTTTCAGGATGGGGATGTTGATGGTTCGATACGTAAGAATGCATCTTATACAGGTCGTCTCGTCGTGTCATCTAAGTTTTATGGAGTAAAGAACTATCGCTATATAACCAAACATAAACTTTTCACCTTTGAAAATAATGGTCTTTGCTTTACTACAGCAAAAAATAATTATACTCGATCATACGCACACGCACACACACACACACGAAAGAAAAAAGTGTGCATTTCATCAGCGTTTTCTAGGATTTTTAACATCCATCCTCAGGTACCCAAGAGTGCTAGTGATTTGAATATCCTTAGGAAATACATATTATTTTCCTTCATTTTCTATTCCAGATGAGTAAAGGACAGAAGGCCCGGGTCATCATAACATACGACGATGCGTATGGAGACACAGGAATACCGCAATCATATCCTTTGTTTTTTAAGAAAAAAAATTAACCTTGGAATCCCTTTGCGTAGGCAAACATATTCTGGGGAATAAACCTGATCAAGAATTAACATAAGATATAGTCTCGGTTAAAGCAAAGCAGTGCATGCACTAAATATTTTAAAAATGCCGTCAAATTTCCCAACGCAGTTTGGTATTGTGCTTCAAATTCAAAAGTTCAATTCCTGTGTCCATTTTCTGAAGACAAGACTATCGCCAAGCACTTCCGTTTTAGACAAGGTAAAATGCATTTGAAAGTTTGTTGGGGAGGGGGTCAGACTAAGTAGTACTTTATAACAATTTGATGTTACTGTTCAGCGCAGTATGAACGTTCTGGACTTTACCATTTATACTCCTATAATATTGACAGGGGGAAATTGCACTCTATATCGGGTTTCTCTCAGAAATTTTGCATTAGAGCAAAAAGAGTCGGTACGATGAGGACTAGTCAGTGCTTTTTAAAACAGGAATATTTTGTGCAGGAAATACAACCCTTGGGGCCTTCATACTCTTAATAACAAGCACTGTATTGTAGATTTGCAAATATCTATTTTATTAACGTTTTCAACACAATACTTAAATATCTTTGTTGTGTATTCACTCATTAATTCCTTACAGTATCCTTAACTTTTGTCACAAATCCACCTATTCCACCCTTTGCCACTCTGATATTTGATGTGGAAATAGTTGACGTCAAGCAAGCAGATTCTGCAAATCAAATGAACCCTATAGTACAGAACAACATAGCTGCCAATCAGCAACTACAGAGCAACATTCAAACTGCGCAAAATGGCATATCTAGACAAATGGCTACCCAGACTGGACAAGCAGCCTTAAATCTTAATGCTCAGACTAACGGATTAATTGGACAGACAAACGCAGCCGGGGGATTAGCAGCAGCCAATGGAGTACAGACCGGAATGGTAGGCGCGTTGCCAGGAACACGGTTTGGCGCTCAGTCTGTGAATCCATCAACTCAACAACAGGTTCCACAATTTAACCAGGCCAGTTTGATACAGCAGCTAAACGCAGCAGCAGCTGCAGCGGGAATACAGCAACAGCCTCAGCAATTCATTGCGCAACCTGGCTCGCAGACATTCAACGCATTGAATGTTTTACAGTCACAGCAACAGCTTCTTGCAGCACAAACACCTCAGCAGTTTGCTTCACAAGCTGTTATAAAACAACAACCACAATTTGCACAAACAGCAGGTATTCAACAGCAGCCGACAGCACCTCAGCAAGTCGGGGCAAATGGAGGTCAACCCCGAAGAATTGGTTTACCCGCATCCAATACGAACTTTGCTTCACCCGTCGCGCAGAGTGGTCTGGGTACCGGCGTGGCGGCCGGAAACGCCCAGTTACTGACAACATCCGGATAACTCTGTATAGCAACATTGATTGGTTGTTTGTCGACACAACTATATTTTGAAGAAAAGGAGATATATAATTTTTTTTTGCAATAAAATTGGTTTATCTGTTATTATTGTTGCAAGATTTCATGGTACCGTATTGATTGTGGGGGCGGACGTAATAAAGGTGTTGGGGAGAGAGAGGATGACGGGAGAGAAAATGGGCGGGGAGGGGGCCCGGGGGTGAAGAGAAGGGGAAAAGAAGGGAGCAGAAGTGGATCCCCTGTCCGCATCCACAATAATCATGGTACTCGTGAACGATTGATTTAACTCCGTTTTTCAATGTTCAACATGTTATTTTCTTTGTTCATACAGGGTACAGTGATTTGAGAATTATCTTTGCCATTATATTACAGACTGTGGTTTAGGGTAAAGGTCATAGTAATTTATCAAGATTATACGGTGTTTGTTCAATAGTAATTCAAATTGATATGACGTCATATGTGCCATTAACACCGACTGGATTCCTCTCGGCTATTGCTGTGGAAAATAGTACAGATATGAAGGACTTTAGCGGTAGTATATTTTATTTCGAGTTTACTGGGATATATCGAATCAACATATACATGAAGTATGGATATTGTTAATAGATTAATGGATGTCACATTTATCTAAATGTTGAATCGAAGGTCAAAGCAATGTAGAGGCTTTTGAATAAATTCTGCCTCTCGAGAATACAAGAGGCCCATGGGCCACATCGCTCACCTGAGCACTGCTTCACTAAGAAGAGCAATAGTAGGGACTTTAATCCCTTATTGTGGCCCCACCCAACCATCGAAGGAGGGGGGGGGGGGCATTATCTAAACAAACTTAAATCTATCCCATATCAAAAAGATTTCAGGTAAATATCCACTGGTTCAATGAAG
>CAJDSM010004114.1:0-14057 GCA_903981925.1 Ostrea lurida
TCTATATAACAGTCTATATAACAGTCTATATTACAGTCTATATAACAGTCTATATAACAGTCATGTTACTCTGCCAACCAAGTGAAAGTTGAGAATATCACCGAGTCTATATAACAGTCATGTTACTCCACAACCAAGTGAAAGTTGAGAACATTGAAACCCGTCATCGTAGACAATGTCATCACGGATATTGTGAGAGTCTGAAGTTTTGTATTGACACTTATAAAATGAAATCTAGCAGACTGAAACATGAAAGATGAAATATGGCAGACTAATTGTGTATTATACGGGTAAACAGACAAATGTGCCTCATGTGAATTAATGTTTGTGTGAAATTCATGTGAACCTTTCACGTGAAACTCGCATGAATTTTAGGTGAAAATTGATTCACGTAAAATTTACAATAAAATGTTCACATGAATTTAGCGTGAAAAAGTATATCACATGAAATTCACGACATAATTTTCACATGAAATTTTTTTGTGTAATTTAACTTTTGACTTGAAATTTACAATAAAATTTTCATGTGAAATTTACGTGAAGCACAAATTGCCTGTGTAATGTGTAATTGTAAACTTATAATGATGGAATATTCAGCATGAAAATGTTGGACAGGATTCAGGGGGCATAATACATATGATAGGAACCATATAATTCTTAGCCTTGTCAAGATACATTTATGATAAACTTAATATGGACAACCCTATACATACCTGTGAACAGCTTGCTATGATGCTTTTGGGCAGACCTATACATACCTGAAAACAACTTGCTATAATGCTTTTTTGGGAAACTCTATACATACCTGTGAACAGCTTGCTATATCTTTGGGCAGACGCTATAAATACTGTGAAAGCTTGTATTGCTTTTGGGAACCTTACATAACTGTGAACAGCTTGCTATAATCTTTTGGCAGACCTATACATTACTTGTGAAAGCTTGCCTATATTGTTTATGGAGCATACATCTATACGATGACCTGTGAACGCTGCTATAATGCTTTTGGGCAGACCTATACTGGGTGCCCAGGCGACATCTCTGACCCAGTCGCTGTGACCTTCAAGTTTCTGGTCCTCTTTCCACTGACCATCTTCCTCTCTACAACAAACACAATAAAGGTAAATAAATTGATTGATTGATTATTTGTTGTTTTTCATCCCGTCGAGAATATTTCACATTTTCTTTGCATGTGCAGGGTTTAGACAAAGAAAGTGGGAAAAAACAATTTTTTGGGAAGGAG
This sequence comes from Ostrea lurida, assembly GCA_903981925.1. Classification (NCBI taxonomy): domain Eukaryota; kingdom Metazoa; phylum Mollusca; class Bivalvia; order Ostreida; family Ostreidae; genus Ostrea; species Ostrea lurida. The sequence continues at coordinate 1,241 of CAJDSM010004114.1, forward strand.
AAACGAATATCGATGGCATTCCCCCCCCCCCCCCCCCAAAAAAAACCCCACTGAGAAGTGTTCCCAAACTGATATGCTCAGGAAATATTAAATCCGGTATCGCATGCAATAAATTTCATATGAAATAATCACTCATTCTAGATCCTTTATTTAGCAATGGATAAATCTATACATAGTTGTACTTCCCTCAGAGGTAGCACCATAATATATTACACCTCAGCAGTCCTCTTTTATAGTCCTACCGTATATACTCGCCTGTAAGTCGGATTTTTGGGAGTAAAAATTTTGGTCCAAAGTCTATGTCTGACTTTTTGCCAAGTCCTAGGGAGATCAGTATTTCTCTAGTTTTTCTAATTTTTAATACAACTCTGACGATTATCAGGATCTTAATCCAGACAAATTAGTCTCGACATAGAAATATAAAAAATATTATGGAACACGGATAAATAATAAGGGAATTGACATGATATTGATTTTTGGAGAAAGGATAATTAAATACGGCCATCATTTCTCGAAATATTTTTTTAAACAGGGGCAAAATCAGTGCAATTTTGATTTGAAATTGTCAACTGATTCTGGTGAAAATTTGTACCAACTTATAGACGGGTCAATGTCAAAATTCTTCAAAATGATCTCAAAAAACACAATTGACTTATAGGCGAACCGACTTGTAGGTGAGTATATACGGTAATTTCACACAAAAAAAAATCCAAGGAGTACCCTTTGTTTAACTCTTGATTCTATGTGTACATTTAATAGTCATTTTTATCAATTCTTTTTTTTTTTTCAAATTCTAAAATTGTTGTTTTGTAATTAGCAAATAATTCAAGTTCCTTAAATACTGTAAACGTATTATATTACACGGTGGATTTATTTTAGCGATTTTGACGGAGGACTTCTTTGGACACTAAATCAAGTACACCGCCAACAAGAGCATGTATTATGGCGAACAAAAGAGGGAGTAAACATCCGCTAAATCAAGTTCTCTTTTACTATACCCACTTCCAGATTTTGACCAGGTTGTCACAGCCTCCAGAGACAAGCTGTTTGATTGGTTGATGTCGTCCGGAAGGATCCAATAAATCGCCTGGGTTGATGGGCGGGGCCCAACTCACAGCATTACAACCAATCTAGTGGAACAACAGAAAATTGTGTTCAAAGTCTGATAATAAACAGCGGACAATCTACAGGTAGGTTACTCTGATGAGAGAAAATGATGACATCATCGCTTTAGGAGAGAAATTCAATGGTGAGTCTGAATTTCTGATGCCTTCGTGTTCCCCCCCAATCTTCCTCTGGAAAACTATACACACAAGACTTAATATCACAACTTTTCAGATGGGATATAATAAAAGGCTTTCAAGACTATTTAAGCAATGAATTATGATTTATGAAAAGATGTAGTCTCATAACTGCAACGGTGTGTGCATACAAATTGAATAACGCGCGTTAGCGCGTTATGAAAATTTGTTTGCACACACCGTTGCAGTTATGAGACTAACATCTTTCAATAAATCATAATTTATTGCTTATATTTACATTCTTAGAAAATGCATTTGTTTGTGCTTTAATTGTATATGTTTAAACTTTTCGCTCAATCCATTGGGGAAGTAGCGGTTCATGGAACAGCCATTAGGTAAGTAATTGTTACGTCACAATGAAATGTACAGGAAAAAGATACAGCAATGTGACATTTACGCACTCATGATGTCATATCGTACACGACAAAAAGGAGTGCAAAATAAAAAAAAAATTAATAACCCAAGTATTTAATTATTTTTTTCTTGAAAATAAAAACATCAAATTGTCAACAGTTTTATACATTTTCAACCTAAAAGAGTTCATATATTTACATATTTAAACCCTGTAAGTAGTTCTTGTATTCATACCCCAAATCAACTTTGGTGATTCGGTCTTTGCAGTTATAGGCACATATCATAAAATATTTATTAGGGATTAAACAGTAAATGTAAATATTGCATATGGGTCAGATTTACACAATGGATATTGACTAATTTAAAAAAATTACTACTGTAAATTCCTAATTATACGCGAGAAATTTATTTTAGCGTAATTTCGCGAGAAGCATCAGACGCGAAATAAAATTAGTCGCTTTTATTTTTACACCGCTAAAACACATGTAAAGTTTTAATCAAGAGAGCAATTGCGAATTTATGTTCTCGCTATTTGACGTGCATGAGTCATTTCGCTATATTAAGTACTCGCGTAAAATAAGGAATCTACAGTAATGTTAGACGGTGCATTGTAGGATGTGTCAAGGCTCTCATTCGACTCAGAGAAAATGGGCAGTAGGTATTTATAGACAAACACTGGTAGTTCTCTCACAGTTTCAGCCAACTAACAGAATGGACAGTATGACAGTAATTTAAAAAAAAAAAAATTTTTTACAAGGGTCCTGTGGCTTTTGAATTGATGAAAACTTGTCAATATTTCAGTCAAATTGGGAAAAATCAATTTTATCGCTTTAAAATCATATTAAACATTATATTGCCTTTATTTTACACATCTTATTTTCTTTAACCTTCAAAATTTTCAATTATTCTATGTAAATCATTCCCATAACTCTCAAGTCTTATGTATATTCACATTAAATGTTTATCTTTTTAATATATATCCTAATTTATATATTGGGAAAAATGCAAGTTAAATTGGGAAAAAATTAGCAATTTTTGAGAGGGGAAAGTGCTGAAATTCGGACCCAAAATGGGCCTTTAAAAATCACTTTTGTGAACACTTGATAATTTTCTCATAGAACAATTAACAGTTTCACCACACTTACACAGAATAGAAGCAATTAACAGTTCACCCACTTTACAGAATTATGAACACATACTCACGTTTCGTTGTTGTTGAGAGAGAAGATATGTAAGGTTTCAAACATTCACGTCTACGCTACTAGAATTGGACGAGCGGGTAAACCCCAGTTACTTGTTTCGGATCTAGACGGGCCTCACGGCGGGTGGACTAACCGGTCATGCAGAGGGACCCTTACTCTTCATAGGAACACTGACTCCGCCTTCGCTTTTGTCGATTGGTCTGTGTTTGGTCCCACACAACTCGACTCTTAGATGTCTATGTGTTTTCTGGGAACTATGGTGTAAAAGTTTCAATAACTGTGTTACTTCAGACCCATTTATTATTGTACATAATAGTAACGTAAATTGTAAGGCTCAAAGTCTCCAGATAAATATTTCATTTTCCAATATATACATAACAAAAAATACAACGACGTTTCATATACAACAAAGAGACATGAGACCCAACGAAGGGTTGGAATCTTGCCCTGTAAAAGGGTAAAAAATAAAGTAAAAAACTATACAATATAAATTTATTCTCATGGTCTATTAAAATTTAGCAGCCCAGGTATGACTACGTTTTATCAGGGCATGGATAAATTTTTAGGAGTTTTACAGTTGTGACCGGTTCAAAGCAGGGGATGCTTCTCCTCCTAGCGGCAACCTGCATCCCACCATTTCTGGTGTAATCAGGGGTTCCGTGATTGCCCAACTTTGTTCTTTTGTTTATTCTATTTAGGAACTTACAGACTGATCACTGATATCGCTGATCTCTCTGCCTTACTTTAACAGTTGGGTGTTAATCTAAGATTTTAAGCTTAGAACCAACATATATGAAATATCATTAAAATCTAAATCATATTGATTAATCATTACATCGCCACCCATTTTTGTGATACAATAACTGAAAATTTGTTATAGACAGCACAGGCCTTAATAGACTAATTTAATATATTTTTCACTCAGGAACCAATTTTGATTTTTTAGTTCAGTTTTATACATGAGTGATGCCAGAGAGGTTCTATTTTTTTAACATCTTCTTGGGTCCAAGCCTTTGCTTACGACTCCCTTTGTAATTCTACACATTTATAACATTATTGTTACAGACCCACTGATCTTTAATACTCACTTAAGGCACTGCATAATCAGTGGATCTAATTTTAATAGAAGGCTCTACAGTGTAATTAAGTTTGGGTTAGATTTTTTTTTTCGGAGGAAAATGCTCTGTCATTTCTCATGCCATTATTTTAAAAAGGTTCTTGATCATGTATTTTCTCAGAATGTCAATCAAATAAATCATGCTACAAAAATCACTGTTTTCCATCTTGTGTACTGAAAAATTAAAGCAGCATCATTGTTTTGCTCAAAACTCGAAGATATTTACATGAACCGCACTATATCTATCTCGATTATGTATATTGTGCCTCTCAGTTGATTCGATACAAACAAAAACATGTTGAGGACTCTCTTTAAAGCGATAGGCTCATACACTACTCCACAAAACGTTGTCATGTTACAGGATCTTCTACAAACGCGCACATGAGTCAGGTGCCATGGAGGAAGTAAAGCAGCATAAGTTGCAGACGGTCACACCCGGCCCGGGAAGCCCTACAGTATGAAACCAAGCCAAATTACGTCGAAGGTTTAACGTCGTTCACCGATACCAAATCTTGACTTCAAAGTACACGAAACTGACAGGTGCTAGCAAGAACGATATAGAAACGAATATAGGTCAACAATAATGGCAATGGTGATTAATAAATTTATCATCGGCAAACATAGTTCAGTTATAGCGATGTCGCACATTTGGACCTGTAAATGTTGAATGTAAACAGTAGAATATCGTTATTAATACACTGAATGCAGCTCATCATTCTCTTATTTTATTAGGCCTCCGATTGTTTTAAACACACTCCCTCATACGCATAGAGACTTATACTTTGCCTTGTCAGAACATCAACTGGGGGATACATACAACATATACCATAGAACAATGAACAGTTTCCGCTGATGTAGATATATTGCTACCATTAAAGTGAAACTAGCACGATTGGCAAAAAGAATTAATGATACATCACACTTTATCAAGATATAGTGTAGCTATGTCTGTCTATTCAAGATCAAGTGAGTATATAAAATATCCACAAAACTATAAAGCAGACTATGTCAGATTTATGTAGGTCAGGTCTTTAATATTTGAGTTTGTTAAGCATTAGAGAGAGGTCGGTTACTGTTTCGTGAGGATTACTTAATAAATGAACATATATGACAATTTTTATCTCATTGCCATTTATCATCCTGGGAGTGCATAATTATAAACTCCATAAAAAGCAAAGGTATTACATTTATAGTCGAACCCGATCAATTATGAATTTGCAAAGAGAATGACTTTCATAACGAGATTTGTTAAAACCTGCGATACTCATCAACTTTTTGACGTTAGTAGTTGGCATTAAGCGGTCGGGTGATATACGTAGTGGATCTCCTATAAAACTGAAGAAATATAACAATATATTTGCATATATCAGAATACATGGGGTGAAATATAAAATCACTAAACAAACAAGAGTTCATATATACCGACCGATAGGAATTTGCGAGAATGAATGAGACTTTTAACTGAGTATACTTGTCTATAACCCTGGCCAACACATCAATCTTTTTGGTTAGTGTTGAGCCTCATCTTTAAAAAATCATCTACATTACGCTATGGCCATTATGGCCCCTCTGCGGTATCGAATCAACATGAGGAGACATACACATCCATAGCATGGTTGTAGTTTCGGTACATCTTACTAACACAAAAAGAGAAGCTGACAATTGCAAAGTATCAGTCATCAACGTTTATACATTTATAAATGTAGTTGTCAGTGCTGCCATAGAGTCATACTTAAAGTAAAATATCCAAAATATTGATAGCACATCTGTAAGACTTCTGTGGTTAGTCCTTTTAATTGTCAAGTGTTCGTCCAGCGATATTATCAAAGACATAATTGGGAAAATTATACTTGTTTGATAATTGATAAAGGAGCAAAATACGTCCTAACTATTTTATTAAACCTATAAGATAACAAGGTGAGAAGGTGTGGTGAAATTTGAATTGCCAAAACCTTTATTGGATCTCGCAATTTGCATAAAAACATTACAAAATTTACAAACAAAAGATACTATCGCTGTCTCAGTAAGTGCTTCATGTCACCCAGCCTTCAATTTTTATTTTTGACATAAACTACTACACATAATATCAAATGATCTCTTCGAGATACAGTTCATACCATATTTCAGAAAGTGGTGTCAATGCAGTCATTAGGATCTTAAAATACTCAAAGAGCTTTTGGATAACCTAAAATACTTCAGAATTTTCAAAAATTTTCTGCATCAAAACGATGATTTTTTTCCGCACTTTACACAACAATTTTCACGATAAAATTAAAAATCATAGGCTTTTCATATTATGTTATAATTTGCTTTTAAAACAAAAACGGGCACCCCAAAATACGAATTTTCTAGTCGTTGGGAAACAGAATAGATTATTTTTGTTTATTAAAACTACTCTGATTGCCCACAAAAGGTACCTGAAGTAGGATAACTAAGAGTATGCTTAGGTTTCTTAATAGATGTATTATGATGCAAATTTGTAAAGCGGAACTAGTACGATGGATAAAAAACCAAAAACAAACTTAGCGTTCGTGTCCTAATCACCCTTAGCATGATAACGGTTATATAGATGATGTGTTATCAATTAACAATCATAATATTCACATTATGTCATTTGTTATCTCGTTTATAAGGACACCACAGAATCTGACATATCTGCTTCATATTTGGATATTTACTTAACATTGACTTCTAATGACAGACTGACACACTACATTATATGATAAGCGTGGATGGCAACTCCTGATATCTCGAACACGTTTTATCTCGAATACACCCGCTTATGCTCAAAGTATTTTCAAGGTTCATATGCCTATTTCACCTGGTTTAATCGAATTTGCATTAATTTCTCCCGATCCTGCCTTAAGCACATTACCTGTACCTACTCAAGTCATATTCACGGCTCGGGTCTGTAGAAACTAATGATAATTGAATCAGCGATAGAAACTCCCAAATTTTTGACAATTCGCAAATTACTTATGCCAGTACTTTTAAAATTGTATTCGCAATTCCAAAGACCTTTTCGCAATTTAAGACTAAAACTTAACGGTAATATCTATAATTTCAGATGACACCACATGTTTGGCTATAATTTGCTATTCAATGCAAATAATGCACAAAAAGTATAGAACAAGCAACTGATAAAAACAACTGGTAAATTTTTGCAAGTTCACAATTATTAACTTGCAAATAAATATTTCAACTAATATTGTGGCGAGTTTTGTGAATTTCTAACCCTGTAATTGTCGACAGTAGTCACGTTCCCAATTCCAGTAGACCCGGGTTACGATAATATAGTTTAACAGCTTAGGTAATCACACTATTTTTTTTAAGTCGCCGCCAATTACGACCTAACACGCCCGATTCATCAAATATCCTCCGTCAAAAAATGTTGAAGATCTAAATTTGGGATATATCTCGAACCCTTGCTTCGAGATAGAGGTATTTTACATATACATAATAAACCATTTATATTTGTAAAATCTTAAGACCAATATTTTGGGTTGTTTTGGAAGTAAACTAACTGAAAACATATTTGTAAGTTTTTTGTTGATTTACAAGAGACATTAGGAAAAATTACAATTCAATACGTTGATTACAATCCAACTGAGGGGTTTGTTGCGTACACAGACAAAACACCCATGTTCCTGATAGTTACTAATCCAAGTCGCCAAAAGCCCCCGTAATCTAGGCGAAGCAATTAAACAAGTAGATAACTGCTCTTCATTTGGATATTGGGAACTTCAATGTGAAACCAAAGGACTTTCGGTAGTTACATGCATTGCGTTAAATATACAAACATACTTTGTTATGTCACTGGTTTATTGATTAATGCAAATTCGTCCTCTTCTATTCTAGGTTGTGAAAGAAGAGAAAAAAATGGAATTAGCTGTAAATAGAAAATAACCCAGTGTTTTTACCAGAGCGTTTCATGTGTATCTGTTTTTGGCAGCATTAAAAATTCATTCTTATTGCACTATTTATTCTATTTGTTCCGCTGTGTCATCGCAGTGCATGTCAAGAGTTGTAAAAATGAACATTGGTTAATCACATTTGGTTTAGTTCTCCAAATTTCCATACTTTTATCGTTACCTTCTATCATCAACATGAATGTGGGAGTTCATGTCTCTCAAGAAATTTGAAGTTTTTCTGCTTACAATTGAGTTTTAAATTTCAAATATATTTTTCTTATTTCATTGGTTACTTACAAAACAAGTGCACGTGCAAAGAGGTTTAACAGTCACGTTTAATGCAGCATTTTACAAATGTTATATGCCAATATATCCTGACATGGGATCACATGCTGTGTGATATGTCCAATACCATCATCCAGACGTTACCTTTGTTTACCTGACAACAAATAATGGGTCAAGGCTGTTGACCAGTCGACGGGATGTGCTTAACTCATATGTCCTGAACAACCTTTTGTATATTTAGTGTGTATGGTTTATCAGCTCTGGAATTTGTATTTCACATACATATTACTATTCGTTATATTTGCCTTTTCAATCTTATAGAAGATACCACACAATACTCTGAAGTAGATATTAGAGAAAACTTGGATTCTTTAGATACAAATAAATTGATGTAGTCGTTCGTAGACAATGTTTTCCAACAATTATGTTGATATTTTTATGGGAACTAAATGTGGCCCCTTATTGGCAGCACTTATTTTTTTATATTGATAAAGAGCAGAATGTTTTCAAAAAACTGTTACGGGATAAAAAAAAAAACCACAAAAACACTTACCGTGATCCTTCAACCCTTCTATATAGATATATAGTGATGTCATTACAGGGTGTTATAAATCGATCGCGAATAGCCCTCAATAGAAAATTAAAAAAAAACAAAACAAAACAATCTAACCCCGCGCCGCATTTTAAACACTGATATAATGAGTGGTAAATGGAGAGCTAACACCATAGTTTATCAAAAGTACAGCTAGAGTCTACCCTTTGCAGTAAGAAATTGTTATTAAAAAATCTAAACTCATAACCCTGTAGAGTCTCGCAAATTTAATATTTGCCTATATTATAGACCAACGAAGATAATCTGCTTTCGAAAGCAGTGCGTAACGAACTTAACCTAACAATTTGAGCACTTTGACCGAATGGCATGTTTTATTATATATTATTTAAAAATCAAAACAGATCATTTGATATTGTAAAGGCTCTAATATTGCAGTGTTTTCAAGACACAATATGATATGTAACATCTTTCGTATATTTTTTTTTCATATCTTATGTAGAGTGGCACATTTTCACTCTCTCTCCTTAAAAATATGCTTTTATGCACAAACTGCATAGTGATTTGTTACCACTGGGGGCTAGATCAGTGGGTATATATAAGAAACAGGTGAAACTCATGATGTGCAAATACATATTGAAAGACGATTGTATTCACATCATTTAAAGTTAGTCTAGGAAATGTATGTATTCAAAGCATTTATTTTTCGTATTATTTTTTCGATGTTTTGGAAACCTCCGCCTTCGGTTGATCTTCAAGAGAGTTTGGATATCCTTCAAGGAAGAATATCTAAATCCTATGAGTGTTGACAACGTAAAGGTATGATGTAGAATTTCTTGATTGATTTCGGCAGGAGTTGGCGTCCCGTCTGACATTGCTGACTGACTGGGATAATAGGTTTGAAAGTAATGACACAAAGATAAGAGAAGATATGGTGAGGAACACGATTTTCCGAAACGCATATTTGCATGAATATAAAATCTTCAGAAGCTTGGTAGAACTACTATTTTAGATTATTTTTTTGGAACTCAATGAATCCTAATTATTTGCTTATGTTATGCTCAGAGGTTTTTCTGAGCCCAGGCAAGGTACTGACAAACAATTGTTGTCAGATTGTTTCAAATATCTCCTTTCAAGATAATGATTCTCGGATGAACTTGATTGTTATAATGATATAGTTTTCCAATACAATCCGATATTAGGTCAAATTTTGTTTGATTTGGTTCGTAACAATTCCTATACTGCCCTGTTTATACATATTTTAACAACGAGTTACCTGACATAGTTGATAAAGATATAAGGCTAATGGCGGGTGTGGCCGGTTGTCAGGGGATGCCTACTCCTCCTATGCACCTGCTCTCTACTTTGACATATATAGATGCGAGTTTAAAATTTAAATTCCGCATAGGTGCTATTAGATCGATTTCTGTTCGTTTTTTCATCTTTTCTGCACATAGGATGTAAAATGAAAACAACACATGGGTGTTGTTAAACATGAAAAGGCAAAGAAAATAAACTAATGTTTCTCATTTAATTGAATATATATTGCAACTGAATGTAAATGATCAACTCTAATTCGGTAGAATAATAGTAATTAGTAAGATATACGAATTCCTATATTTTAGCTTTCAGGGCGATGGTATGAGTACATGGACACGTTAAATGATACCATCAGAGACAACACTTTTCTAGATATATGTGGCTGTTTGTGATAGTAGTCTTAGATCAGTACAGATCCTCCATCGCTGGATATCGTAAGACCTTTTCAAAATAAAAATACAATAGACAATGCCTAATGACGTGTAAAACAAGTCAAAAGGTGAATCTTACTTATCCTAGACACCTGATCTCACCTCTAGTGTGTATAGGGGTCCGTGTTTTCTCAACTCTTGCTTGATATGTTTGGGGATTTATGGAATAGTTGTATATTAATTTTTTGGTATACTTTCTTGTAAAAAACAATTGACAAAGCATACTGTTTCTCTTTGAGAATAGAAAACACACCCTTCAGGGTGTTAGTATCTAGCAACGGGAAACATTACTTGACGACGAGTAACATTCTAAAAATTTGTTACATGCTTCAAATGTATGCGCGTACGGTTCGCCGTAGATTGTTAGGCGACGTCGTTTGAGCGTTTATGATCAACGCAATTACCAGCATTGATAAACGATACATCACATGACAGTGATTAAAGTCAACAGAAGAAACGGTTTGTCGTTTTTATAACATTCATTATAACAAAATAAATATCGCATATAGTCCAAGGTAACATTGACAGTTTTCACCCCTCGAAAAACCATGTTTTTCTCGGGGTGAAATTATCAATATTACACTCAACTACATGCAAAATAATATTCAACACTTCATATCCATATATCTAATTCTTGGTTTATTTGTATACATGCATGGCTATTTTGAAATTCATGATAAGCCCCATCTATGAATGTATGTACATAAATATATTTACATACTTATGTATGTAGGCTAACTGATTTTTGTACTAATTAACAATGGAAAAGTTTTGTTCATTCATTCACCTTATGTCCTTCTATACTGCCATCTTTACCTATGATAAGCATTCAAGGAAATTCTTAATATTGAGTTACAGAACCTCATTGTATGATGTAAAGGCAAAGATAAAGAACAGTGATCAATTCAGTAATAATTGTCAATGGTCAACGTTCCTCTTCTATGTAGTAATGTCAAAGTCATCACCTTTATCATATAATGTAGTTGTCAGTCTGGCATTAGAGTCAATATTAAATAAAATATCCAAATATAAAGCAGATTTAGTAGAAAAATGACTTACTAACAAAGGGTATGAAACAAATCAGTCAACATATGACTTATTGAACATTTTTAGTTACAAACAAAATCCTTATAGCGACCGTAGAATTTGTAAAATGATGACTTTAAACGAGATTGATCATAACCCTGCAATATCAACCTTTTTGTTAGTATTTGGCTTCGCTTTGAAAAGTCCTCATATGCATGGCATGTTCTTTAGATCACGTCCCTAGGAGAAGTAACCATCACATGTTGATCATATCTGAACGACACGTTTAAAATGTTCTCATTTGTTCTGCCTTTGAAAACTTCTGCATATATCATAGTTCAATTGTATTGAAGACAACAAAAATAGTTTGCATGTTCTAGGTCTATGGATGAATGTCGTACAACGGCGGTAGAATTTCAAACCGCAACACCATATTCATCCGAGGGAGATATCATCCGAATGTCCACAAATGGTGAGTATGTTATCGTGATGTCTGAACTAGTACAAATCTTTTCAGCTAAAAATCACTTGAAAAATAGTAAAGTAGTTTGTAGTGTAAAATAATCTACATTGATCAGAAAAATAATTAAGATGACATGATTCTAATGGCAACATACTGTTTGAAATACAAAACATCATTGTATAAGATATAAAATCTTAAAACTCCACATTTGTTGAGACTTTTCTCGCTTTTTGGAAATAGCACCGATGTATTAATTCTGTATTTGCTTTACAAGAGACATTAGGAAAAATTACATTTCAATACGTTGATTACCATCCAACCGAAGGGTTTGCTGTCGTACACAGACAAACGCACCATGTTCCTGATAGTTACGTTATCATAAGTCGCCAAAGGGACCCCCGTAATCTAGACGAAGCAATTAAACAAGTCATAGCTGCTCTTCATTTGGATATTGGGAATTTTCAATGTGAAACCAAAGGACTTCGGTAGTATAACGCATATATATTAACATACAGACATACTTATGCCACTGGTTTTGATTAACTTAAGTTCGCCCTTTTCTATTATAGGTTGTGAAAGGAGAAATGGAATTAAGCTGTAAATAGAAAAATAAACCCAGCGTGTCTACCAGATCGTTACCATTTATTTGGCATGAAATAAAAATGCAAAATTATTTTGACATTTTATTTTTGTTGTGTTGTAAAAGGAACTGATTGATCGATTACGCGTGAAGTGTGTAAAACGAACATTAATAAATCTAATTTGATTTTAGGTTTTCCAGCGTTAATTTTCCATACTTTTGTAGTAACCTTCTATCATCACATGGATGGGAAGTTCATGTTTCTGAAGGAATCCGA
>CAJDSM010004128.1:2553-23692 GCA_903981925.1 Ostrea lurida
AATTTTTATCATGATATTCAAGTCATCCTAATATGCCGGGCTTCCTTGTCTTATTGATACATTCTCTGCACAAACTATCTACTCTTGTTTGAATTCCAACGATTGCCATCCAAGCTGTTCAATAAAAGCACACAGGAAAACTATGCAAGTATGCCTAAGATTATGACAATCGATTCATTCCTCTATTAGATCCACAATATCCTCAAGCTGTGGGAGGTTCTCTTTTCCCTGAACTTTACTTCCTCTCTTCAGAACTATAGTCCAACGCATCAGGAGCTATAGCTCATTGATGTGGTAATGATGTAGCACCTGGATGGTGTACCCTCTTTAGGTTGTTTTGGAATTAGGTGAGGAACTATGAGGATCACTATATTCCAAAGAGAGGTCTCACACTCACACAAATCCCGTCCAGACACGGAACCGTCGGATCATTTTTGGCGACAGAACTTCAAATTCTCTGCATTATGAATTCTGGTCGGAAGATTATGGCCAGACGATGGGTCAAATTAATGAAAAAGAAGAACTTGAATACCTTATGCAGAATGGATTAAAAAAAATAGAATAACAATGATAGAATTATTGAACAATCCGCACGCACGAGTATTAGACATGACTACAGTTGTATAGTCGCTGTACCATGAAATTTATTCCTTTCTGTATTTCGTGAGAGAGCCGAGAAAAGGTAGAAAAAAAGTCAATGAATAGTAGTAGGTTACATGAGAATATGTTCTTTTGTGTAATTCACAGACTGACAAATGTAGACTTGTAACAATATTGTATTTTATATTTATGGCTCTCCTTGTAAAGGTCTCCACTTACTACAACTGCATTTTAAACGAACTTGGTATTAAACTCCACATTTGGTAATCGTAGCACTAACACTCCTACTGCCCCATTCTCTCTCTTATATATAATGTATATTATATTTCTTCAAAATCATGCTTCAGTGGTATATCTCGCCAGTTGATTCGATACCGCCAAAGAGCCCTCTATGCGTATGCCCGGATTTTTTCAAGAGCGAGGCCAACTACTAACAAAACATAGTTGAAAGAGTTATATGCATGTGTTTAAAGATAATATTTTAAAGAATCTCGCGCTCTCTCTCATAAAGTCAAAATCATTTCCGCAAATTCTACGGTACGCTAATAGCATAATGACACTTGTTTGCGAGATATTAACAATTTATAGTTACACACGAGAAGATACATAATTAGTTGAACATTGAATTGTAATGGTTTGCAATACTATTTGTATAGATGGAGATCAATTGAATTTTTTATGAATAATTCTGGTCTATTTTCTTTACTAGGTAACTTTAGTAGATATCCTGAGTGATCGGGTAAAACTGTACAACTCGTTTTACTTATGTATATATAATCCGATACTGTGTGCGTGAGAGCTCCACGGCGGGTGTACCCGGGATCAAGCAGATGTATTGACATTAACGTTTCTCTTCCAAGAATTATGACAAACACCCATGTATTTTAGCTGTCTTGTGTCATATCACGTCGAAGGTTCTGTGATGTGGCCTTACATCTCGTATTGATTATTTGTGTGTGGAGTAGTCTTGTTTTTTATGAGGAGCTCTGTCAAATTTGAATTGATCGTACACTTTCTGAATACTTTGTTTACTTCGCCAGTTATAAAAATGTTTTTGAAATTAATCGAGCATTTAATATCCCAGACAACTAGGGGAATGTAAATGATAGAAACAGTATTCGTAGTCGTAGCCCGTAGGTATACTGGTATTCCGAAATAAGAACCGGTTGTTCGCTATAAAAACAAACAGCCTTAACAAACATCTATATTTACGATCACCACAGCTCTTGTGCTGAGCAATCCTAATGTAAATGTTCTAGTCCACAAGCCCTTTGTCTTTACTCCTCACGAAAAATAATGACTGGCTGTCAAGGAGCAACTTCAGAGTATTGTGAAAACTACATATGCCAGAAGTGGTGTAATCAAAATGTGGATTCTTAAAAACTCCCTAATAGAACCTCTAAGAGTGGAATTATCGAAAGGTCCCCAGAACCTGATTCACAATAAAATACACTTCCCCTATTCAACAACAAACCACTATTAACTTATCCTTAAAAAAAACACAGACAGGTTATATGTTTTCCCTCGCAACGCTACAGAGTTAAATAATTAGTAAGGGCCACTAGCCTGTTCTCGGCCTTATTTTTGTTATTTTGTAATTTTCCAATTATGTATTGTTGTGTACACGCTTGCCTTGTTAACATTTTAACATAGAAATGTTGAATAAAGTGGTGTATAATTTATTCTTATCTATGTCGATATTGATAGACCTCTAATTCAAAACTAAGATGATTTTGTTAACAATCTCTTGCATACATCACCAGACGTCCTACAAACACTAACCGTTTGTTACTCTGTATTTTGAAGTTATGAATATATATAAAGCCAATTGCTGTTCCCAGTAATTTTCCTCCTCTACACTTCTATGGACTCGAAAATTAATCTTTTGTAGTATTATTTTCGGCAATCAGGGTCCCGTACTCCGCACACCAGTACGTGAGTTTGAGAGAATTTCTCTAGGGCGCCAGGCTACACTAATTGTGCATGCGCCTTCTAAATTAGGCGTGGACTATTGTTGTATTATTGGGAGTTCTTGAAATGAGATACAGAATTACTATTTTCAAATGCTTCTACACATGAATTAAGAAGTATATATTATATTCTATAGGTCTCGGCTGAGCACTTAATTGATTCATATGCCTATTACAGTATATATTGAGGAACGGATGTTTTAGTCTAATCAATAACAATGATTTCCATTCATGCCATAATATAAGTCGATTATGCAACTTATATTAAACCAAACGAACTAGAGAAATAAAGGACCACCTCAAGAGAGTCTTCCATTTGATACTTGCTTCGCTTAACATTTTAGTGGATTATTTCTATTATTGAAATTGTATTTTTAATGTGTCATTATATAAAAACAAAAGCAACACCTTTACCTCAAGATAGTATGCACAAACACGGGACGATATTTCCAAGCTTCTCCAAAGTCGTTCCAACTACGCCCAATAGTTTTGTATGATGAAATATTCCATCCAATCACACTGCATATGTATTGTTTCTAAACTTTATTTCGATACGGCAAGAGCTTTGTTCTGCGTATATAATCAGTTTTTGAATTATCGGAAAGGTCAAAGGAACTTACTTAGTATCTCAGACAAGTTGTTGTTGCAGGGGTTTCAAACTTCAAACGTTTTAAAGAGGCTAGCGTTTTCGAATAAAATTCTATGGTGTTGTTAATAACAATTTAGTAGTAATTCTCCAATATGGACCCTATCATTGAGTCCTTAAATGCTGTCTGTGAATAGTAGTTCCCATTATACTTGGACCATTGTCATTTAGCCAGGGCATCTGTTTTTTGGCACTCTATACTTGATTTTTTGATACATTGGACTACGGAACTGTTCCGTTTAAACCTCCTTGATTCATTGTATTATTGGGTCCTTCACTCGGAGTGGGGTGTGACCGAGAGGATCAAGGAGAGAGGAGACTAGCTATATTTTCGCCTCCTAGGATACTCACCTGACCCACCATACTTCTGGTGGTGTCCCCAGGGGTCCGTAGATCAACCTTTTAGACCACCTCTAGTTTTTTTTTTGTTATTTATTTATTTTTATCGTGAACTTGACGAGATGTGATCAGCTTGTTCGGTGGAGATTAATCTTGTTTTAGCCTTTATCCACACGCCTTTGGAACAATTTTTCCAAAGTTCGTGCTCTTTTGTGGGGTTAAATGTCAGAGATGACTACAGTGCTGGAGTAGATTAGGGATGATGAATTTAGCTATGGGGAATCCCAGAGACAGAATGTGTTGAAAGTCCGTGGTTAATTAGAAAATTTTTTGAATATCTGCTGTGGTGTTTTTCCCATACCGCTGATTGTATGTTGTTGAGATCTAGGGAAAGGATACCGAATAGTTATGAGCTACTAGTATTCACATATGTAGGTGTGTGTGGTGATGGGGGAAATACGCAGGCGCAGCAAATATGATGGCTTCTGGAAGTCGCTTATCTATCACTAATAGCGCACCTTTATGATGACGATGTGAGTTGTTTATAATGAGATAGAGATCTGCCCTTACATGTATGTTGAAACTCTTTATATGTCCTTAGGTGTAAATGAGAGAGCTCACAGTATTTCCTCTCACACTGTTTAAGTCATTCTATAGCAAAAAACAAGCTTCGGTGAGGCTGTTCTCACTGTAAGTAAACAATTTCCTGAAATGTAGATCTCGACACTCATAAGGACTTCATTATGTACTAACATTGAATCAAAATGCTGTTAATGTGTTTCAATAGTCATTGTTACGCAGGCAGGGGGGCAGCGCAGTGCGCTAGGTGTGTCTAGCCGTGCAATCTGTCGCTCGGTAGTTTTCACATTGTACATCAATGCTGTCTGTTAGGTTCCTTCAGATAGTCGATATTGAGAGCAGTGTTAGAGAGGCTCGGTAACGTATGACCGTTTGTTTCACACACAGAGAGGGGTAGATGTGAAGCGGGCGGGTGGGATGTATTCCGGTCCTTCCACTAGGGGAAGCTTAAGACTCGGCCTCTCACGGGGCACCTATCAACGAACCCTCTGTGTCGTGTTTACAATGAGATTAATCGTGCGAGGCGCCCGAATGATATACTTCCCGCGTCATTATGTTCTTAGAGTCTGGAGCGCCCGCCACCGCTAAAGAGAATTGAGTAGATGCCGAGACGCTATTCGTATTATCTTTAGGCCTTTTAAATGTAATATAATGGATTGTGTGTTTCCTCATATTTGTGTTTCATAACAATGGCGATACAAAACACCTATAAGTGTTCTTTTACTTAATTTTATGTCACAAGAATCCGCATGTTGCAATTAATTCATAAAAAGCATACTGCCAGTGAAGGACTCCTTGGTCATACTATAAATAAATATTACTCTAACTTGGTCTACTATAATAAATATTACCCACTATTGCTACATCGAATGTAAAGAACGTGTATTAGTAACGAACCATTATATCTGTAAGAGGGATGCGATATCATATCAAAAAAACATTACAATTGAAAATGCCCTACGGAAAATTTATATTGTAGGACCAGTCCCCTAGCAATGGCGATAGTATATTACATCTAATTCGTACAACAAGGTTTGAAAAAAAATCGTTTTTTTGATTTTGCATTTTAAATACAATCATTGTTTTGAATTGAAAGAAATTTTTTCTAATGTTGTTTGAACATAGGCACCTTGAATCCCAGCTCTAGTGTATCCAGATTCTATCCAACTCTTGGTTCACGTATTCTGTGTTTGGAACTTCGAGATTGGTCATTGTTTCGTCAATCTTCATAATTTCAAGAATGAGCAATATTTTTGCCTATATAGTATTTGTGTATATATAAATAAAAAAACAACAAAATGTTACATGTACATTTTAAGAACGAAATGGTCAACATGTTTTAATTGTGGCTGATCAATTGTATAATTTAGGGTAAACTTGAACTTTACATATGTCTTTCTCTTAAATGACAAATATTGAACAGTTTTAAAAACAATTGTTAAATACTCTTATTTGAAAATTAGGCCTTTCGTTCATTTTAAAGCATGCATGTGAATCTTTTTCAACTCAGTATAGTTATTTTGCCAAGGATTAGGTGTATAAAAAAGATTTGGACCTCCTGAGGATGCGGGATAGGGAATAAGTCACCGTGTTGGTCCCCGGTGCTTCGGAATAAGATCGCAAAAAACCAAGGACCCGTGGTCCACAACAAATGTGGCAGCGACAAGACCGTAAGTTGCCCTTACGATTTGAATAGGATAGAGCCTCATTCGAATCTTTCAAGTTTTAACTGGTGCTCTGTAGGGTCCTTGGAAACGTTAAATATATACCCATGTAATCAGTGTAAGCACGATTTTGACGAGGGTATGATTTTTTGACCATACTTTACAACAATTTTAAGATCACTAAAAATGAATACCGTTTAATACTTTGTTATATATCGGAATTAATAGGTAGCCAAATAGCTCTCGCTAAATAACACCTACGCATATTTATGGAGAATATCGCTAAAAATCTGGTCTTTTAAAAAAAATTAAGCACTGAAACAGTAAGGAAAGTAATTAGAAAATTAAATAAGCTATAATATTTTAAAAATTGTTTGAGTCAGTATTTCATTCTATAACTATTTTAAGCTCAAAAAATCTTCAAAGATTTAATTGGCAGTGGGTCAAGTTATTCTCTTCTATCCTTTTCCGTTTTTGTAATTCAAAGACGATATCTAAAGCAAATTTTCAAATGTCATAATCAATGCTTCTAAATGAACAATCTTATCCATATAACTATTTGGCTATGCGGTATCAATATAAAACGGCAAAAAGGTAACAAATGTGTTAAACATAACCATAGTCCCAAACAACATATACTGTGGAATCATCATTGTTCGTGGGGGATCAATGTTCGTGGATTTCGTGGGTCTTACCCTTACCCACGATTTAGGTCCCACGAACATGTTTTTATTTCCCTTTTAAACCTTAATAAATATTAATGACATTCGCATTATTATCAATTACCCCACGAAATTCGTCCCCACGAATCACATAATTTTGGTTACCCACGAACATTGGCCTCATCACGAATTAAAATGATTTCCACAGTAATACAAGAATCGAGTGTAGGGCAACAGGACCTTCCGACAAAAGCGAAAGGCAAGGATCAGGTGCCAATGAGGAGTAAGCAATCCTCTGGCTGAACGGTCACAATCCGCCGTGAGCCCTTAGTCGAAATAAAATAAACGGGATTACCCGCAGTCAAATCCAATAGGAAAATGACAGTCTAACAAAGGTACGGAAAAACAAATCAGCCAACACATGACTCAGTGATAATTTGGTCACTAACAGTCTACCGTAGAATCCGCGAAAACGAATAGCTTTTCCCCCGCACATCAACCCTTCTGTTATCACATATTCTGACAGAAAATATTATTTCATATATCAAATCAATATCAAAATAAAACATAAACGTATTAAGCTTAATTTTAATATTTCCTTATTGTGATGTATTACAATCTGCATCTCGAAACTGAAATTTGGAAATTGTAGATTTAAAAATGAAAATGAGCTTTCAATCATGTGAAAATAAGTATGTGATAGAAACGATAGTCACATCAAATGAAAAGGCCTTTTAGTATGCACCATGCGGAAACAGCTTAGGTAAGCAGGTGATCATGAGTACTCACCTTTCTTTTTAAATCTGGCACAAAACAGCAAAAAAAACCCAAATAAAGTGGCTTTTCGGAAAATTACGCCGCGTTCAACGATTTTTTGATATACAATTGGTTGTATAAATTAATCAAATTGCATTGCAAATGTTCAATATTTTCGAAAAGGCCATAATCTATTTTTATTTGAATTTCTAACTGTAATTGATTTTTACTTTGTTCTTTTCTCGAATATTAGAAAATTGCGTACCCCTAGACACTTGAAAACAAACAGCAAGTTAAAGAACTATAAGACACAAATATACTAATATTGCATTTAGCTAATTATTTTGTAATGTAATCAAATGAAGGTGCCATCAAAATATGAAATCCAAAAATGTGAGCAATAAACACATTTGCATCAGAAACTTTACAAACCGTTTGTAAATAGCTATTAAATGTGTGTGCGTGTGCGTGGCGTGCGTGCGATTAAAATAAACGGAAATAATGCAGTATAGTTGAAATAAAAGAGATGATATGCGTTTGCAAGCATAATTCAATCACTATAACCGCTATCTGAACAATGTTTGTTCGACAAACGGCAATAATTCTGCTGTCGCTTCTCGCTGAACTCAATAAAATTGTCTTCTGAAAATTTGGGCACTTCTTTTTCCAGACAACGAAAACATAGCAAATATGTATGATCCTTGACAGGAAGTCATATATACGCGTATAAGCAGAAATTGTAGCGAGGATGTAATTTTGGCATTGATTGAAGGAGGGATTTGAGTCGTTAAACTTAGATATCGCCTAACAACATCATTCCAAAATCATTGGTAGAACTTTTTCGAAATAATAGATTATAAAAATCGCTAAATTTTATTTACCGATAAATAAATACCACTTTTTATGGGAATAACGTCTAATT
Source organism: Ostrea lurida (assembly GCA_903981925.1). Classification (NCBI taxonomy): domain Eukaryota; kingdom Metazoa; phylum Mollusca; class Bivalvia; order Ostreida; family Ostreidae; genus Ostrea; species Ostrea lurida. The sequence goes on from CAJDSM010004128.1 coordinate 10,692, forward strand.
TTTTCGTCTTGCTAAAAAGTCTACTTCTAACGGTATTGTTTTTCCTGAGTTCCAAGGCATAAGTCCGATGTAGGCTACACGATTATCTCCCTCTGACAAGTAAAATCAATCATGGATAAAATGAGATGTGTCTAGATGCAAAGAGAACCACCGATAGATTACATTGTTATCAATACCTACATTGTTTATCTTTTGAGAATTCATTTTAGGAACAGAAGATGAACCCGTGTAAAAAGTCTTCAAAACATGACAATCACCAGTCATATTGCTGTTTGCTCTGCATTTAAGGAATAAAAAATAGAATTGAACGTAGATTATAACGAACTGGGTCTACAGAGACAATACTAGTTACAGACAAGTAATGCCTCTTCCCCAAAACTAACTGTAAATTGGGAAATATTCCGTTATAATTTCCAATGTCCTTTATTAGCGATTTATTTTGATTGGATAAAATTAAAACGAAACGAGAATTTACACATCAATAAATCCGAAAACGTGACGTAACAATTACGCGCATGAAAGCAAACAAGTAACGCACGGAACTATTCAAAATACAATGAAACAAATTGGAATTATAAGAATTAAACATTCTTTGTGAAAATAAATTTATCGTGTGTAAACCTCTTTGGACAATTTACTCACACACTTAAACATAAAAGTGCTTCGGCAACTTTTATTCAGTTTGTGAGTAAAATATCCAGAGTTTACACATCGATAAAAATTCTTCAAAAAGTTTTTAATCCTATACTGATTTTATTAACGATCCACAAACGGAAAGTACTCTTCAAAAATATTTAGTGTAATGAGTTTCATCTGCCTCAAGAGCTTTATCGCGAAATTTAAAACTATCGTGAAAATACCGAACGATAAAAATCGCAACAGTTGTGAAGCTTCAAGAAACAAATCACTTTACAGTATAAGGAGGAAACGAATAACTCATTGATCCCAATTTGTGAAAACGAATCCCTTCTAAGGTACCCCTTTTTTACCAATGGAATGTTAAATTCGGCGGTAAATACTCGTATAAATATGTGTCATTAATGCTAGATTTTGAGAAGGTAAAAATAAAACAACGAACAGTAAATTCATTATCACAATTCTAAATCAAAAAATGTAAAACAGAGAGTGGGGCAAATACAGAACCGGCGGACCAACACCAGAGGTTGATAAGGAGTCCTAAGACTCGTACCCTTAACATAATCACATTTGCTTTGAAGCTGTGTAATTTAATGGGGTAAACGAAAATATCCGTTATCAAAATCAGCATGTTAATCAGCAGCCTTAAACAATTTGTATGAAATCACGGTAAATATAAACAAGGATTGGAGCCTATGGATTCCCTTAAGGACGAAGTAAATATAGGCCAGCGTGTATCTGCATGACATAAACAACCAGGTTCTTTCATTGTTTGCATATGAAATGAGGATTACATGAATGATAAATGGAGAAGAATTCGGGTTACAATTAGTCATAAGAACTGTTTAATCTTTTTCATTACCGACTTGACTATGGCTTGGCCTCCATTACCTAATCAGCCAATGGAACTGATGGTGGAGTGTGGCCGGTCAACAGGGGATGCTTAATCCTCCTAGGCATCCTGATCCCCACCTCTGGTTGTGTTCAGGGATCCGTTTTTGCCCAACTCTTGTTTTGACCTCTAGTTTGGAAGCTTACGAGATTGGTCTCACTGTTTCGTTATCTTTGCGTTTTACACTAGATAGAACTTCAATGACTTTTCCCATGTTGCCATATTATTGTTTTATGGAAGTATCACTTTTCACATGTTTTAGGCAAGTCTTGGAGAGGTTTGTCCTGTTGCATAGAAATACGCCCTTGTTCGTTGCTCTGCCTTTCCTGTATTTATGATAGAAGGCACAAACAATGAAATGATAGACTAATTGTAAATACCAAACGCATAAATCAATACAGAATTGTTTAATTATTATTACTAGGATATGAAAAAACTGTCTAATGATAATGATTGTTTTTTCCTATAATTGCTTATACAATGTACTTTCTATTTCCTATGTGACTACGGACTGGTTCCGTTTACGCTGATCAAGACTATGGGGCTCACGGTGGGGGGCGGGTGTGACCGGTCAACAGGGGATGCTTTACTCCTCCTAGGCACTTGATCCCACCTCTGGTATGTCCAGGGGTCCGTGATTGCCCAACTCTTGTTTTTGTATTTCTAATTTAGGACTTACGAGATTGATCACTGTTCGGTTATCTTTGGCATTTTTTTTACATGATACATAACAAGACAGGTTCTTATCTTACTTGATAAGTTTTTATTAATCAATGTATGAATACATTTACTATAGAAACGTACTACGTGGGTTCTCGTCCTGGCCGCGGCAGGGCAACTTTTTGTCCTTGGAAAAGGTACTTTCCTCATCCACCCCCCAAGTAATAAAAGGGAGACCTGTGCTATAGCAGTAAAACGTATTTTCAGAATGTTAAGCGTTCTAGCGCTTTTAACGACAGCAATCCACTGCAATCGCAAACTTCTCCCGGGCTTCCGGCAGAGAGCCGGAAAAAAACACCTCGAATGTATTTGGGGTTGAAAGTGTCATGGCGGGAAAATGTGGGTAAAATGCCTATTACAGTAAATTTTCATTATACATTGCTTGTAAAAATTAAAAAACATCTCTCTCTGTTTTCCTTCAACTCCAAAAGATATAATAACGATTTTCATCGGAAAACTAAACACTCCTATATGACTCCCCTGGCTACATCCATTTTGTACAAAATTTTTAACATCCGGTAATAGTAAATACATTCGAGTGTTTTTCCGAGCTCTGCCGGAAAGGCCGCGAGAAGTTGCGAATTGCATCCACGGAGAAACCTGGATTGTTATAAGATCTGTCGGGTACAATCATTGCGCATTGTAAAAACGCTTCATGCTGCTACGGATTAAAAGCTGGCTATTGATGGGTATGGAATTTATCACAACAGCATTCATTCTATTGAGGAGCACGAAACACACCAAAATGCAATGCTGAAGAAATTTGTACGTTTATACACGTATAAAACTCCATTTTACAACTAAAATATGTCTGGAAATAGGATTCAAGATGCTCTGACTCTCAAAAACTGCATCACTGCAGGGGGTTTGTACTGAATGGGCAAAGTAGCGTAATAACACAGAAATATTGGATGTTTATATTCTTTATTCAAATACCGTAAAAATTAATGCAAAAAGTTTAATTTCTTATGAATGGCGATCATAAGTTTGACTACAGTTGCTTTTCATGCAAATACATTTACTACTACGTGATTTTCAAGGTTTCGGATTCACAAAAATAGAATGTTTTGGAAACAAGTTCCTCTTTCCAGCAAATGATTGATGAGATAAAAGAAATACATCCGTGTTCTTTCTACAAGAACCAAGCCACTGCACCATTAACCTCCCATCCTCCTCCTCCTCCAAAGGCGTCTTTTCAAAAAGTTACCACCCCCTCCAACAAGCGTCCTTTCAAAAGTACCACCCCTCCAAAACGTCTTTTCTCTGTCCTCTGGGTATCGGGGCCGACGGAATTTGTTACTTTTAGTTTCGAGGCTTAGGAAGTCCCGCGTATACACCTTTAGCTCCCTCTTGTTTTAAAATAAGAGTTCCCTTTTCAATCGTGTTGTCCATTTTGATGGGGTTTCAAAAAGTAAACGTCATATTTCTCTGCAAGCTCTTGCCTTAATGGTTTCTCATTCTTTGGCTGTTTCAAAAACTTCCGCTGCTAAGCCTTCAAATGTAATAATATAATGGAAATCTGATTGAACTGCTAATACTGTAAGCCAACTTTTCAAAAGCAAACAGTATAATTCGGCAGAGCGACAATGATAATGAATTTCACGTTAATGAATGACATCTTTTAGAACCTAAAAATACACACATATAAAAAATCTCCAATTTCCATAAAGCTGTCCAATTTCCTCTCTTTACTAACTTGTTTTTCAATGTTTTAGACCACTAGTAAATTTCCTCCCTATCCTTTCTTGCATCCAGAATTTGGAGATGTTAAAGTACGCAACATTGTTTTTTACATAACAAAGGCAATGGTGAGCAAATGAATCAAACACAATATAGATACTTTTACGGTATATACCAGGCAAGTATGGATTGAACTAAATATCATCTTTACCAGAACAAATAGTAAATAATTTTTCTTTTTAAATAGTTTTGTTCCTTTTCAATAACTTTCCTTCATTTAAACAGCATTTTGACATCCACAGCAGGGGTTGTTTTCTTCTTGATCAACGCTAATACATTACTTTCGATTAAAATTTTAGTGATCTTGCCCGGTGAGAAATACCCATACTCTTTTATCTAGTAAACGCGAGAGGCCCTTCTACATTCCACTAGATAATTATGATGATTACTAGTAATCAATATGCTAACACTAATAACATGTACTTACATAGTATCCGCTGTACTTCCCGAAGAGAGCTACAATAATGACAAACTGAGAAATTTCATCTGAGTCTCGAGTGGCGAGTTGAAGGGCAATCTTGATTTTTCTGTCCGCTTAGTTTATACTAATCACTCCGAGCTCTGCATAAAAATAATACTTTAACATGAGAAACAATATAAGGGCAACAAGTGTGTAATAATTGTTCAATAAAGACTACAAATGACATGCCACCTGAATTAGAATTTGATCTGGTATCTTTTATCAGTTCCAAACAAAAGTGTCACTCCTGTTCTTCTCCAAATTTAATTACACAACACTAATTTCTTTTCTTGAGACTGCATATTGGGACTTTGTGAATGATGACGTGGTTGTTTTTGTGTGATTAAAGAGATAGTATAATATGTACAATTATAGTAGTTTTTCTAATTTCGTCAAGTTATGTAGTAGATCTGATTAAAAACCGTCCCTCTTGACGATAGGGAAGCGGGGCTGGTTTCAATCGACTGAGTTTTGTGAGAGCCATACCTAATGGTTGTCCTGCATGGTTTCAGCAGTGCGAAGATTATTCTAATTTCAGCATATTTTTCAGTCATGCAGAAGCTGAAAATAATGTTTCTGACATTTCCTTCAGAAAATTACAAATAATATAGAATACGAATAAAAACAAAAACATTCATCGCTATTATAAGGTGAGAAAAAAACTTTTATCCTAATTGAACAAAAACTTTGCCATAAACCCGAAATGTGATCAATCTTTTTTCTTTCATTTAAAATGTGCTGCCATTCTCTGTTGAACTATCTTAGTAGTGTGTTATCAAAGTCTTCTTACAATTGTTGGAGAATACCTTGTAATATAGTTTTTCTCCTCTTATCAGCGACTAACTGTTCTCTATATCCTACCAAGGCGATTTATTCAAAACTCTTCGTACATGCTCCTTCATATGGTATAAGGTCTCTTTCAAACTCGACAATATAGATCTCTCACGCCGTTTTATGTATACTGTATACAAATATTCATTTTTATTCATGTCTCATTCAATATATTAGCGATTAACTCAATAAAGGATACCAAAAGTATACCGCATTTACATCGCCAAAGTATGAATTCAAGCTTCCCCACTCATCAATTTCCATAATTTACGAAAGCAAATTTCATATAGCAAATATGCAAGTGTTTATATATATAAAGTTGATTTCATATTCAAAAGTTTGTTTCGCCTACGTTCTGTCTAATCACAGCAGGCCTACTGACAAATGAATTGGAATGTCAAACAGGGATTCAAAAAACTCCTTTAAACCAACGATGTGCAAAATTTGTTTTTAATTTAGGCAAACTAATTATGCAACTAAAACTGGTTATGGGTTTATTATTGTCTAAACGGTCCGTCTTTTTAATTGCAGATAATGTATTTTCTAAAAGTGATTTGAGTCTAACATGATTTACCTGCACTCTTAAATTGTATTATTAAAAGTAGATTTTAAAATTCTAACATCGATAAATTAAAGACAAGACATTTTAACATATAGACAGTTACTTCTTTCAAACAAAAATGAAAAAGAAAAAATATTCATATCTAGTGACACAGCCATTCTAAAATTAAATGAGTTTAAAACCTCACCTCTGATTCTACACACAGGTTACTCTGAAGTTGGATATTAAAGCAACCAACCAACCCCCCCCCACCCCATCGTTTAACGTTGTTGTCGTCAAAGCACAAAAATGAACAGATTCATAATGTTATGTTATTCCCAAACATACAAAGAGAAACATTTCCACAAAATAGATGGCAATTCCATTGTATCTAAAAGGATAAATGAAAATTACTTCTCTTTACAATTAACACTGGGAAAAAGTGTAACGCTTAAAGAGGAAATCTGATTTTTAATCTCGACAAGGGCTCACGCGGGTGTGACCGGTCAGCAGAGGGATGCTTACTCCTCCATGGCAACTGATCTACCTTCGCTTTGGAAGGTACCGTGTTGGCCGCAACACTCGATTTTGTATATGTTTTTTGATTATGATAAACGTATTATAACACGAATAGTTACCTTACATCTATTTGTAATCAAAGCAATGCCCGGATTTCCTCGTTGGACAATATCTTTGTAGTGTTTCGCGAATGGAAGTGTTCTAACAGTCTGTTGGATTTCCCATGGGCAGTATTCTGCTTCTTTGTTATGCTGACCTGTTTTTATATTCTTTTGAAGCCATTCATTCAGATCTTCTACATGAAAGGAGAAACTCTAGACGGGGCCTTTTAATTTCGACATTTCGAATTTTGACGACCTTTTGTCTATCAATGATAATGATTTTCATTCATATAAACTCGATTCAAATATATCCCACCTAACTAGAAAATAAAGGACCACCACAGACTTTTCCAAAAGTCTGCTTCGTACTTGGGAAATTTTCATTGAACATAGCCATTAAACGGCAAAACTAAACAACATCAACTTAATGACACACAGAACGATTTCCGCTTCTTCTCCATCGTCACTTCCATATTTGTGTAACAATATTCCATTATCACCAGCATATGGGTGTATGTGTCTCAGCTTATTCGATATTGCTACGTGTGACCAGTTTTTGAATCGAGGTTTCAGGTTAACTAACAAACAAAGTTATTGTTGCAGGCGGTTTCAAACAGTCCACGTTTAAAGGCAGCATTTCAACGAATTAATATGGCCATTACAACAATTTTAGTCTGCCAGTATTAAAGGTATGACTTGCCCAATTGGGATAATGTCCCTGGTGTTCATAAACAATCCTTAAGCCGTTTTCATACACTAACTTGACTACGGATTACTCCCAGATTTACCTGATCAAAGACCTATGGACTCACGGTGGGTGTGGACCGGTAAACAGGGGATGCTTACTCCGCTCCCAGGCACCTGATACCATTCTCTGGGTGTTAAGGGATCCGTGTTTACCCAAATCTTGTTTTTTGTATTCTATTTGTGACATACGAGATTTATCCACTGTTCGTATCTCTTTCCCTCTAGCATTTAATGTCCAATGTATCCCTATTGAGCGTGCATTTTCCAATTTGCTGTTAAATTCTTTAAAGAGCATAATCGGTAATCTTGATGAATATTTTTTTACCACTGTGATTTCTTTATGGAAATCAAATATATAAACGTAAAACAGGCGAACCCAACGGAATCTGCTCGGATCCAAAATGTAATATAACAAAGTGAGAAATAAGCCCTCCAAAGACGAACTTGTCTTTAGAACGTGATATTCTATAAATGGAAAGAGGATAATGACATGGTCACCGCGATCTTCTTATATGGAATTAGAATTCACAAATCACACGCTTTGAAAATGTTTGTGGTAAATACAGCCGTGAAATAGCTTATATTTGACGTGATTCTGAGTTGTAAATACAAAAATATATGATTAGATATCACATGCAATACTTATGATATGTTATTTTCTAATACGTATACTATTGTTAAACAAAGAGAAAAAAGTCATGTGTATACATTGCACAAAAAACAAATAATACAGTACTGCAAATGCTTACATAAACATATTGATGTAAGCATGGAGAGGGCTTAACATATGGCATTGCGCCTGCTGCCAAATCCAATTCATGTATGTTTCACATGAATATAAAATATTGTTCAATCAAACCATAATTGAATCATTCATTTTTGATACGTTGGTATATCATACATGGTAAAATAAATAGAAACAAGTATTTTATTTTTGTGTATTTTTTTTTTTACTTTCAATTGTTGTAATTACTGCATGAAAAGCATAGCTTTAATAAAATATATACATAGAAAAAAATCTGAAAGATTTCATTTTTTGGTAAAAAATAACAGATTTTCCCCGACTAGATTTGACTGCTACGGTTTAATTCTCCGTTTACTTTATTTCGACTACGGGCTCACAGCGGGTGTTGACCATCAGCAGAGGATGCTAAACTCCTTCATTGACACCTGATCCTGCCTTAGGCTTTTGTCGGAGGTCCGTGTTGCCTACACTTGATTTGTATATGTTTTTTTATTAATGATTACGTATAATACGAATGTTAACTTCGCCTATTTGTATTATGCTATTTTGTATATTCTGTCCTTGTTTAGATGACAAAAGCGTCATCTTCTAAAAAAAGACGTTAGGTTCTTATAAACGAATTTATGATCCGGGATATTCTGTACCTTCCCTTCATTCAAAGGAAATCTTCCTTCTAATTACCGTTCTGAAGTTTAGGCGCCAGCATGAACTAAGCATACTTGGCCATTGGTCTGTCGTGAAAAATAAGTAACAAATGTATTGATTTGGTAAGAGAAATTTTTATACAGAATGTAACATACTTTTACACTTGTGTATTCTTCCCTCAAAAAAGGTGAAAAAAGAGTTCCAAATGTAACTTAGAATCTCTGCAAATTTTAATTAAGTTTCTGTTTCCCTGCAAAATTTATTCCATGTCATAGTTATTACAAATTATGTAACTACATTAAGATTACGTGAATGGAAGTAATGATATATTGTTTTCAAAAATGAACAGGTAAGTATAAACCTAGATATTTTGTAAATCTAGCTCTGAACATGTGTACTTTCACAATTCAATTCTGGAATTTCTTCTTCCTCCGTCAATATTCTTGATAGGAGCAAAAGATAAAGAGACTTGGTGAAAATCAATGTATCTCATATGGGTTTTTATGAAGTTTTGAAAACCTAGTAAGGTACGGTAATTCCTATCCTTCCCGTCCCATTGACTGGGATATTAATACACGTACATTTAAAACTAAAAATATGGTTTTTGAAAAAAACAATAGTACGTAAATATTAAGAACGATTATCAAATGTACTAATTAATGCCAAATGATCCTTATAAGGCAATGTTGTTACACCCCTTTGTTTAGCTGGAATCAAAAAGTATTCTTCATGCGTACACTTTTGAAAACAATTATTGAACTCTTGTATCAATGCATGACGATCGATTGTTTTTAGAAAGACTTAGAACTCAATTTAAGCCGCGAAATCAAACAAACATGGAAATAGATATATTGATGACCAACCTAAATGAAAATATTATTTCCCGTTATGAATAATAGACATGCAGTGCTAAAGAAGACCAAAGATCAATGAAAAACAGATGACCAGCCATTATATTACAGAATTATAATGAACTCGTTTAAAGTCATCATTTCGCAAATTCCTACGGTCGCCTAATAATTTGTTTGCGATTAAAAATGATCACTTAAGTCATATATTGACTGATTTGTTATTCATACCTTTTGTTAGAAACTGACATTTTCGTACTTAAGATTTGACGACGGGTATACCGTGTACTTTTATTTCGACTAAAGATATCCGCTAGTGTGACCGGTCACAGAGGATTGTTTACTTCTCCGTGGTACCTGACCGCTGCCTTTGTTTTGTCGTAAAGTCAATGTTACAGTACACTCGACTTTTTATGTATGTTGATGGGGGGGGAGAATGATTACGTTTTAATACATTATTTCTTCCCCAATTTATAATCAATAATCATTGGAAAGAACTACTGACCCACAATTGTTAATCTTTGAAATCATTATTACTGAAGACTCTAATGAAACGTTTTCTACTATTGCAGGAAACGAGGTCAGGCATACATCATCAATATTACATATACAAACAATAAATATACATATTTATATTTTTCATTCAATTAAATCCGATAATTCAAATACGAAATCAGTTTTTTTGGGTTGTTTTTTTTATCCTCAGACTAATCAATTCATGAATTCCAAACTAGAAAGTGTCCTACAAGTCTTTTGGGGAAAAAATGATTTCTTAAAAACTTTTGTTTTTGGGGGTTTTTTTTTTTTTTTTTTTTTTTTTTTTTGTTTGTTTTTTTTTTTTTTTTTTTTTTTTTTTGTGGTTTTTTTTTTTGGTAACAAAAAAACGCTTAAAATGGAAAAACCAAATAGTTTTATTTCCTCTTTCTCACCAAATCAATCTCTGACTTAACTTATTTTTAGTTTTTTTCTGGATATTAAGACAGAGCTGAATTTTATATTTCTCTAGTTTCAAAACGAAACACATTATGCCCTCGTTCAGGAGTTTAATGATTTCCCTCTGTTCTTCACTTTACCTTCTTTTCTTCTGGGCAGCGTTAAGGGATCCCTTCTTTTTCTATGAGATAACGATTAGAAAAATTAAAAAATTGAATTTGTTTCCTTCGGTTCTTCTTTAAGATCTTCAATCACCTTGTATCTTCTTTTCTCTCAATTTTTTTAACAGGTGCTGTTTGGTCCTCGGGATTAAATTGTTGAAAGTTTGTCCTCTTGGGCCATTCCTTGTCCAACTTCTATCATTTTTTCCAGCAATTTTTCCACATGATTCCATTTTTTACATAATATTAATGATTGGATTTATATAGCGACTATCCTCCTAAGAGCTCAAAGCGCTTTACAATGCATTTATTATCCCAAGCAGACCTTAACAATCCAGAACTCTTATCTCATGCAACCTGCCATTACAGTGCGAACACTAACATTTCTGACAATATATTTCCACTGTCTGATAGTCAGGTACCCCTTTAACACTTTAGTGGAGTGAGGAATTTTTTGCAAAGTTAACCTTTCCCAAGGTCACGAACGTCGGCTCCCTGCCACGGCCAGGATCGACTCACAACCTCTCGGTCCGAGAGTCCGACGACCTAACCGTTAGGCCACCGACGCCACATTCTCGCTGTTTGTTCCCTGCTTTCCTTTAAAAAAGTTGTTTTCCCTAACTTGTCAACAAAAAATAAACGAAAATATTGATTAAATATAATGTAGATATGGAAACAAAATGGTTTATGCGGAACTTTTTGAGGCTGGTTATACTACGATTAATCTACAGGTTGGTATTTTGAAGTGTTCATGAAGAAATTATGTAACATAAAACCATGAAACAAAAGGTGTGCTCTGTAATGATTCAATTTATGGCTCTCTAAAAGATCACTAATATAACTATAATAAATAAAAAAGTATAACCTGCCCCCCAAAGAGTAAACATTGTCTTTTTTGCTGATGATATAGATAGAAAAAAAGTAACCACTTTTTTAGTAACAAATTTTCCCTAAACATCTAAAATACAAATCCAAGTGCATTTACATGAATATTCTAGAGTAATCTTTTAAAAAAATCTAAAACAAAAAAAATCTTCAAGCAATTGCCTGTATGAAAAGGCAAAGATGAGAAACAGTTATGGATCTCGTAGTCTCAAACAGATACGAAAGAAGAGTCACAAAATACGGACCCTATATACACCAGAAGGTGGAACCCGTGCCTAGGGGGAGTAAGAATCCCTGTCACACCGCATTGAGCCCATCATTTTGATAAGGTAAAAACCGGAGCAATCTGTATCAAAAATAATCTGTAAAAAACAACCCCCTACAATTGCCCTAACGATTAACCGTGAACACATCAATACAGCAATTTGACCAAAATGTCACGCTGCATAGGCCAATCTAGATCATTAAAAGACCATAGAATTTGTGAAAATGCCTGGGCCTCTAAACCTGAAACATTGAAAACCTTCAACTATAACTTTTTTGTAAGCACTCTTGGCCTTGATTCAAAAACGCAACTGATCAATCGCAGAAACGAGCTCTTACGTATCGAATAAAGTTGAGAGACATACACATCATACGCGGTGATGATGGAATGCCGCTACTTAATACGGAAGTTGATATGGAGAAACTGAATCCCTCTATCATCAAAGTTGAGTTTGTTAGCTTGCTGTTATGGTCAATGAATTGCAGGTTGCTCTTGTCCTAATATTTTTAATTGTTAGCGTTGATTTACACTGTACATGTTATTATGTAATTTGTTGATTTATATGTTCATTTACATAATATACCCTTATGCATTTTTTTCTATGCTTACATTTGGAGTATATAAAAATTAGAATGTTGTTTTTTACCTTTACTTGGAATCATGTTTTCGAGCAATTTTACAATTTTTGTCACAAATACTTATAAAATACTCTAGCTACACCACTGATTGCAAGTAAGAACCAATTACCAACAAATTTTCAACGCAAAACAAAGGAGACAAAAAGAAGGAAAGAGCAAATGTTGACGTAAGTCATTGAAATTAGTAAGTGAATAAATTGAAATGGACAATTGCATGAGGTAAGAAAAGTTGTTTGTTTCAATTTGGCATTCAATCGTAATTATTCTGTTGATTATAATTATCTGTACATCCCATATACCTCAATGCTATTGTTTAACGTATTGAAAGGGATGTATATATTTCAAAAGCTTCTTCACTAAAACCCGTTTATACATGTAAATATTTAAAAAAACTTCTAATTACACAGAAATATATAGGAAAAAGAATGTATTAAGTAACGAATATTCTAGATCTGATAGCCCTGCGGGACGCCTATTAACAAAAGCTTTCCTGATTTTTTTTTAATTGTCATGCAGGAGAAAAAACAAAATATGGCCTGAAAATTTTAAGGTAATTTTACTGCGAATTCCATAGAATCCGGTTCTTTACAAGGTCACCCATATTTTTTTTTACCCTTGCATGGCAATAAAAAAAATCAGAAAGCTTTTGTTAAATACGGGTCCCACAGGGTTATCAGATCTAGAATATTCGTTA
>CAJDSM010004130.1:0-14722 GCA_903981925.1 Ostrea lurida
TGTTTGAGAAGAGACCAATATAACTACTCGATAATTAAATAAGGATACTAGGTTATATGGTGTAATTTACCACTAAACATAACAAAAGACATTAAATTTAACTCAGGAGAAACGGCTTTACTCAGATTATGAATGAAAAATCATCAACGAGATGAACACCTTTTATAATACGGGAATGCTTTTGAAATTAATATTAACAACACCAAAAGGCATTTCATGGAACAATATTGCCAGTTATGTAGTTATTAAAATTCTTTAATTAGAAACATCTATGATCCTCACAAATTTAGTGGTAATTTGGTGTGTAATTTGGTTTAAATTTTATCTAATCAAGAGGGGTTAGCCATTGTCCAACTGCTACCCTCGCGCTCTCTCTTTTACCCTTAGCGGATTAATACTAAATCCAGCAAACAGAGATAACATGTACAGTATCCGGAACGCCCTTGAAATAGGAAATGACGTTTTGAAATACAGTATAGAGAAAATACGTGTAATACAAATAGGCCAAGTTAACATCGTGTTAAACGAATTATAACCAAAAACATACAAAAATCGATTTGTGTAGGCAACACGGACCTCCTACAAAAGCGAAGCAGGAATCCACGATGCATGGAGGAGTAAGCATACTCTTTGAAAAATGAAAGATAGTCGGAATTTCGAAATCAATTTATCCCGTTCTGTTCTGTGGAACCATGGTAACAAATACTTCCTGTTGTTCACCTTTCGATCCATATAGGATCACGTTGAAGATATAAGGCACCCGTTGCCAGAAAGCTATTGTTCAGTTCCAGACTGGATCCTTCGAGAGATCGGATGGAGATCCCTGAGGTGAGGACTACGTGATTTTTGTATATAGAGCTCTACGGCCATAAGCTTCGAGACTATTGTGAGTTTAGTGCGCGGTCTATGGTTTAAGAGAGCCAAGGAAGCGTCCAGGTACAGGACGTGCGGATACTGTAATTATTGATTCAAATCTTTAATTGAGGAGTTTTTATTGGTTTATTTGATTAAAGCCGATCCAGACGAACCCCAAAAGTTACATAATTTGGTGGCAGCCGTGGGGATGCGGCCAAATAAAATTAGAATATGCCTTTTATTCTTGTGTTTATATTATGTAAAATCATATTTGACATTGCAAAGAGCGCAATGGACGATAATGCTTGAGAGAAATCTCTTTTCTCGACAGAGCTGTGAGCGATTGGCTTGAGATTAGAAAAGCAGTCAACACCAATAGCGTGCGAATAACCAATGCGCGATTCGCGGCATTTAACTATGGCTACGTAGGTGAGCATGGGAGTCCAAGATCTTTGCATGACAACGCAGCTGACAATCCGAGTGTTGTTTGAACAATAAGCGCTATGTGAAACACCAAATAGAAAGTAGTCATAAAAGTGGAATAACGTGCAGGGAAAACTGCGAAGAGACAAAGCTCACCATAAATGGCGGCAATCCCAACGGAAAGTGCACCAAGACGGAAGACGAGTGCGCGACAGACTCATAGACCAGACGCTACTAAGTCGTCATATGCGCGATCAGCAATCAGCGCGAGCGCTAAGCGCAGAATTGCACCAGTAGTATTGGCATGCATCTCTTACAACAAGCGCATCGAACATTATGCACCGGCATGCAAGCCATCAACCTTTGAGACCTTCGCGTAGTGAGGAGAGGAAATACGTTTCTTGATCTAACCAGCGACACCAAGACGTACTGCGCGAGAACACAACTAAGGCAGGAAATGGACAAATGCCAAAATAACCTTGCGACCATTTTGAGATGGCAGTTACTCATTGGAAATTGATTTATAAATTCATTTGATGCAGATGTTGCGGCAATAAACAATTGGTTGTCAGAAGAAAGGCTGTATTTAGCTGTTTCATTCACGGGCGTGCTGCTCAAGAAGGTGTGGGAACATCTCGTCCGCAGACTGGAGTCCGCGAATTCACAATCTGTTGACTAAAGCTTTAGAAGAGAGTTTGCGCCGCCTAAATCAAACAGAGCTTTAACGGGCTCAACTAAAAAGAGAGGCCCAGAGAGCATCAGATGACGAGCTTATCAGACCTAGGGCAAGCTAATCAGGGAGACTCACTTGATTATGGCTATACTCGTCTGCACCGTAAAGTAAGGGAAACACTCCGAAAAGAATTCGTCTATACGCATGCCCTTAGTAATTCGGACATGCAGCTTGGCGCAATCAAACAGAGCAAGACCTCACATTTTACAACGACGCACATTCTGTTTAGCTGGTGAGTTAGACGCGTTACTACAAAATGTAAAGAAGAGTCCACTCACACAGTGTAAAGCTAACAAAATCTACATCAGGAGGACTATGATATGCCTTCAAGCTGATTTGTTAATTGAGAGCAAACAATGCAGACAAGTTAGAATCAACTAGAACAGCGCATTCAGGGGGAAACAAAAGCGGAGAAAGACACAGATTTTGCCACATAGAAAGATTCAAGTGGTAAATAGAGTGTTACCATGTTACAGAGGGAAGGGCATATTCGGAAAAATGATTGTCCTAAATTGAGAAATCAGCAGTATCAGACAAATAAAAGCAGACAACCAACAGACGTAATACGCGCAGGATTCGCAGTAAACGAAAACGAAAACACGGAAAGAATATCAGTGGAAATGTTGGAGCCAGTAATTTGTGTGAAGAGCAGGCATCTACATAAATTCAGAAGTAAATGGACTCAAAACCAAACTCTTGATTGATACTGGTGCTTCTCTCACTCTGCTGTCGAAGAAAACATATGACAATTGGTAGACAAGCCCACTTAGAGGAGAGCACACAAGTAATCACGAGCGCCAGTGGGTCTAGACTTCGTCAGTATGGGAAAGGAAAATTGTCATAAAGAGGACAATCCCAGAGATTATCGAGGTGATGTAGCTGATATCACTGTCGAGGTATACTTGGCTGGATTTCCTTCAAGCATGTAAAGAGGTCCATAGACTTTCAATCTAGTTCTCTTAAATTGAATAATGAAGATTGTCGTTTCTCATGGGAAGGTTCCTGGGATTGTATAGGGTGACAGCCAGAAGAATGACATTTTGCTTACACGCCGAGGGAGTGAAGTGATAATTCAAGCAAAAGTGCCAGGACAAATTGCATTTGTTCTGTGGACTATATGGTGGAAGGGAAGCCAAGTTTCTTGAGAGCGACGTGCATTGGTAGGTGGTCTTTGGAAAGAGGACAAGACAATGGCCTGTATGTCTAATGAATGTTACTGACAACGTTCAACAAATTCATGGCGGTACTCTTATTGCACAAATGACGGCAGTTAGAAGAGCAGAATGTACAAATAGGGAATCGGACAAATAATGTTCTAGAATTTGCGCAGTGATTTACGTGAATTGCTGGACCGACTGCAATGTAAATCATCCTCTGCGCAGCTCTCAAGGGTAGACAATTTCTTTACAAAAATCAGGATTTGTTTGCGAGAGCAAAACTATGATCTAGGGCGTACAAATGTGTAAAGCCACAAGGATAAATACAGGACGCACAACTCATCCTATCAAAACAAGCGCCAAGACGAATTCCGGCTTCATTTATCACAAGAAGTAGACAGACAAGTTAACGAGATGCTTGAGAAAGGCGTGATTGATATCATCAAGTAGCCCCTGGGCATCCCCAGTCGTTCTAGTACGTAAAAAGGACGTACTATCGCTTTTGTGATTGATTGATCTCGACTGAACGAATCACGGTGAAAGATGCACATATCTCTCCCAAAGATAGATGAGCGTTCGATCACCTGTCAGGGACATGCTATGTTTTCCACACTAGATCTTAGTAGTGGTTATTGGCAGGTAGGCATGAAAATGCAGACAAGAAGAAGACGGCTTTTGTACACGCCAAGGGTTATACCAGTTCCAAGGTTATGCCCCTTCGGATTGTGTTGCGCACCTGCAACCTTCGAGCGCCTTATGGGGACAGTACTTGCCGGACTACAAGGGATTAAGTGCTTGTCTATCTAGACGATATAATGTCGTAGGAAATCATTTGAAGAACATGCTAGCCATCTCGGGAAAGTATTCGAACGATTGCGCCCAGGCAGGATTTAAAACTTAAGGCTAAAAAAGTGCAACCTTTTTGCCAGAGAAAGTTTCGTACTTGGGGCACACTATATCCAAAGAAGGCATCGCAACCGATCCTTGAGAAGGTAAAAGCTGTGGCTGAATGGCCAGTCCCCAGTATGTCTCAGAAGTCTTCTTTTCTGGTCTTTGCAGTTATTATAGGCGCTTTATCAGAGATTTTGCCTCTGTAGCCAACCTATGCATTAGACTCACTGAAAAAAGACGGAAATTCAGTGGACAAAAGAAGCCAGATGCTTTTGAGATGTTACGAAATCGATTGATCAGTCTCCAATCTTGCCTTACCTGAATTACTCAGCAGTTCATTTAGATACCGCATGCTAGCGGAAATCCATAGGCGCCGTACTTTCGCAGAAAATAATGATGAGGAGCGCTGTGATTAGCATATCGAGACCGTACTTTATCAAAGCAGAACGGCGATATTGCGTAACTCGTAGGGAGTTGTTGGCAGTGGTGGTCATTTCATGAAGCACTTTCGTCATTATCTCTATGGGGTCACTTCTAATCAGAACAGACCACGGATCCCTACGATGGCTACTGCGCTTTTAAAAATCCAGAAGGTCAGATGGCAAGTGTTAGAGGTGATCATACATATGATTTTACGATGAACACCGCCCGAGTAGAAAGCACGGAAATGCGGACGCGCTAAGCAGGATACCTTTGTCCTCAGTGTGGTTTCAAAGTGAGACGGAAGCAACAATGCGATCTGCGATACAATCCAAGATCCACACCAGGAAAAGATGTAAGTTTGAAAGAAGCACAGACTGAGAACAAAGACATTACATGGTGCGGTCCTGGGTTGAAAATGGTAACAGCCTTCTCTCAACATATCTAAGCAGGATTTGTTTAGTAAAATCATTGTGGAATCAGTTTGATCGTTTATGTCT
Source organism: Ostrea lurida (assembly GCA_903981925.1). Classification (NCBI taxonomy): domain Eukaryota; kingdom Metazoa; phylum Mollusca; class Bivalvia; order Ostreida; family Ostreidae; genus Ostrea; species Ostrea lurida. The sequence continues at coordinate 4,980 of CAJDSM010004130.1, forward strand.
TAGAGATGGATTGTTGATGAGAAAATGGGTTTTGATCCAACGGCAAGGAAAACGTACCAGGCTAATCATACCCGACGAAGAGCGCAGGGAAGGTACTTAAATGTTGCCATGACAGTCATACCTCAGGACACTTGGGTGTGACTAAAACAATAGCCAAAATCAGGCAAAAGTACTATTGGCCTGGTCTTCAAAAGGATATCATCAGTACATTTCCGGATGTGAAAAGTGTTACCTATGCGCAAGAATCCAATACCAAGGCAAAGGGCTCCAATGCAAATAGTCGTTCTGGTACCCCTATGGAGAGAAATTTGCCGACCGACATTTATGTGAGATTACCTGAGACGGACAGAGGTAATCGCCACATACGTTGTAGTGTCCGTATATTATTGTACAAAATGGACAGATAAGCGTTTCCACTGCAAGATATGTGAGGCTGAAACTGTAGCACGCTCACAATAATGGAGCAATAATTGCTAGGTGTTTGGTGTGCCTCAGTGATTTCATCGATCAAGGTGCGCATATGAGAGTTAAGTTGTTTTCTGAAATGTGTCGGGTTGTGGGGATTAAGAAAACGCGAACCACTCCCTACCCCCAAATCAGATGGGATGGTCGAGCGATTTAACCGTACACTGCTCTCTATGCTCAGTACCTATGTTAATGAGAACCACCGTGATTGGACCTTTACCTCCCGTATATACTGATGGCCTACAGGTCTACAGCGCATGAGACAACAAACTTCTCTCCAAATATGTTGAGAGCTTGGAAGAGAAAGCAACAACTCCGTTAGACCTGATGTATGAAATGCCACAGGATATCAAATGATATCCCTCAAATCAGTGGGTGTGGATTCTACGTGAACGTCTGGAAACTGCACACAAAATCATGAAGAGAGACACCGAAAGAGAAATTGCTGCGCCAGAAGAAATACCATATACAACAAGTCGCAGGTCTACTTTGAACCCGGTGAAAATGTTACGTTTATTTTCCAACCAGAAAAAGTGGATGCACTCCAAATTGACATCATTTTGGAGAAGGTCTGTCTCAATTGTTAAGAAAGCTATCAGATTTTCTTACGAAGTTTCTTGTGGATATAGGGGCAAGAATTAGTGTCATACACTGTGATCGCATGCGGAAATGCAAGTCTCCAAATACTTAGAGGAGAAACGAGTGAAAAGTCAAAGAAAGAAAACAATACACAATATGAAAACGAACAGTTGCCTGTAGTAGATGGCGATGAGAATTTGACTTCTAATGGTTTAGAATTGCAAGCGTTAAAGGTGAAAAAGCGACCGATGCGCAGTAGACGCTTACCTGTTTGGCATGATGATTTGTTGTAGATACAAGATTTAGATTTGTCAGCGCATTATAGATGAAGATTCCTGGAGAAACATGTGATAGGATGTGGGTACGACACGTCGCCAGAAAAATCTGAGCGTAAGCAGTGTTGATTACGCGCAACAACAAGAAGAGTGGTTGTAGAAATTGTACTTTAGTGTGTGTGTATGCGTAGATTAGCAAAGGACATTGCTCAAATTCTGATAATCATATATATGTTTTAGTAGTGAAACGTAGTGTTGATAACATTACAAAGCAGTATAGCAATTTATGATCTCAGTATATATATATATAAAAAATTGTTTCTATTTTTTCTCTGTGATTTGATAGGAATGCGGGGCGCATTTCCTGGAGGCGGGAGTAATGAAATGAAAGATAGTCGGAATCGAAATCAATTTTATCCCGTTCTGTTCTTGTGGACCATGGCTAACAAATATTCCTGTTTGGTTTACCCTTTCGATCTCATTAAGATCACGTGAGGAAAGGAGTATATAAAGCACCGTTGCAGAAGCTATTGTCAGTTCCAGACTCGGAGTTCTTCGAGATCGGATGCTCAGAGTTCCTTGAGGTGAGAACACGTGATTTTTGATATATATAGACTCTTTACGTGCCTGATATTAAGCTATTCGGACTTTGTGAGTTTAGTGCGCGGGCTATTTGGTTAGAAGAGCCAAGGAAGGCGCGCCAGGTAAGGACAGTGCGGGACGTATGTACTATTATTGATTCTAAAATCTATTACTGGAGGTTTTTATTGTTTATTTGATTAAGCCGAGATCCCAGATAACCAGAAACGTACACTCTGCTGACCGTCACACCCGCCGTGGAGCCTTAGTCGAAAATAAAAGTAAACGGGATTACCCATCGTCAAATCTAGTAGATCCGTGTAATATGAATACCGGTATAATTTCTTTGTTGCTTTGATGTTGGTCCACAGGTGACTAGTCGTCTTATTTTCACATACACTATCGAAGGTTCATTCGGAGTATTTTATTCACCTCTTCTCATTTCAACAAATTGATAAATCGATGACGAATAAAATTCAGAAATATCTTTTATTAATAAACTGCAATCAACAGAGTTTGTAAAATGATATCATAAAAATCTTTTTGTAAAATCAAAATGCAGTGAAAGATATATGGCTTCCTCCCGAAAGTATGTAATAGTTAACAATTACTGTTGATAATGAATTATATATATATATGTGTGTGTTTAGCATGAGAAAAGTTAGATATCTAATTATCATGGTCCAACAAATGTGACGTGATGTTCACAAACACTGGAGTGCTAGTCCTTATTCAGAGCTTCGTGATGCTTTGGTCGTTAAACTCTGAAGAAATAAGAAAAAAACTTGAATTAGCAGAGAGATTTTCCTGATTTTCATCATGTATATGTTCCGATTATCAGCTGTTAATTGATATATTCGTGAAGTACGAAATGGTTAGAGAATACTAGTACACTTTCAGCTCATATAACAAGTTTTAGTTTCATAGCCCTGTTAGCGATGTTTAGATAAATACTTTCATTTTCTACATCAATCCATTAAGTAATAACACCGCCCCCTCTACTGATTTTCACGGTACATTAAATTCACTTCTTGATTTTCTCAAATGCTCTCATCAATTCAACCCTTGAAACACCTTGTCTATATGAAGTGCAGATAACAATATGTCTGCCTTTTGAGAATACATTACAAGTAAATTGAAAATGAAATATTGAAAAAGAAAGAAAAAATTCTTTTCAAACACTTACGTCTAATTTCGATAAGTTCATGTTTCTGCCATTGTTTAAAGATCCACAGCAATAAATTAAAATTCCGATGATGGTTTCTTTCCAGTTCTTGATTATAAACCCTGGAGGCGTAATCATGGTGTGAGGAATCTCTATGTTGTCCCTGGAAAGTAGAAAAAAATATCATACAGTAAATTGAAGTATACGGTACACAGCACGAGTCAATGAATTTTGAACCCTTTTAGGTAAATGGAATATTTAACAATGTCAATGTCTGCTTGTAAATTTTTCATTAATATTTGATTTAAAAAAAACAACATTTAAACAAATTCCACGGATCTGTTTTGGGGTGGAGAATGGGGGGTTGGGGGGGTACATTTATCTGTATGTATTATTTGGTACTTGAGCCTCATGGGCAGGAGAACAGCAGTTCGTTCCCCCCCCCCCCCCGTGCGCTTTACGACATTCTCATAAGAATAAGACAATCACCTAGAACTTATTAAACCTTAATATTAAAAACATATACAAAACGTCATATTGTTCACAATTGGTTGTTGTTTAGAGTTTAAAAAAATTTCTAAACTACTTGACTCGTTTGATTGATTATTTACTGTTTTACGTCCCACTCGAGAATATTTTACTCATATGGAGACGTCACCATTGCCGATGAAGGGCTGTAAAATGTATGCCTATGTTCGGCACTTAGGGCCTTTGAGCAGGGAGGGGATCCGAAACATAAGGGGATCAATTCTATCGATTTTGTCGTGGCCTGGCATCGAACCCTTAGCTCCTTCATACAAAGCAAGAGTTCTCCCGACTAATGTATCGCGACACTATGCGGTAAATTGCAATCACATACAGCATCGGTCTTCACATGCCGTTTGTGTTATGGACTTTTACACAGTAATCCCCAAATACGAGGCTATTAAGACGACTGGAATCAGTACTTAGTATAATCAATTACAATCTCTAAAACGGATAGTGAACAATTTATTTTTCATTCAATAATTTATACGGTGCTGAGCTGCATGTCGGAATGAACAAGAAATGATGGGAGACTTTGTATTGGCTATTTTCCCTACATTAAGGTTTTAAAGAGACCAAAGGACCTGGTACATTCTGTAAGAAGATCGTTTTGACTCCCCTCCTTTCTTTTTTTTTTTTTTTTAATAATAATGACTACAAAATTTGAATTTCAAGAAAGCCGTCATTGTGTGTTGTGAAATAATTATATACATGTACCATGTACAGTGGGTAAAGGATGGTGAACAATGTCTTCATATCAAATATACAGCATATTAGATTATTTTGAACTTCGCAAAATTTGACCGCAATTTTCAGAATATTATTTTTTTCAATTAGGACATTTTGCAACCCACCTTTCCCCTTATAGGCTTGATACTGCCACGACGGACAGGTATTTAAAATTCCAATCATCCTTTACCACAGATAGAAAACCGGACATATTTTAAAACAAAAGGTAGAATAGAAACTGAGTTACATTTATGTTTAACTGACTTACCATAAAAGTTCGTTTTGAAAGTCCAGGACTGTCAACAAATTTTGGTGGAATATCAAAGAGCCAGGCTAGACTGGTTTGGAATGCAGAGCAGTATAAAATTACAAAACACAGAGCAATCCTTTCCATCTTCATGTTATAATATCTGTAAAATACAAAGAAAATACTAGAAACTTCAAAGATTTTGTTCAAATCGAAGTTTTTCCAAAGAAATAAAAAAAAAAATCATAATGATAATAAAAACGCCACGGATTTAGACATACATTGGTAGGCTTTATAAAGTTATCAATCTAAAATCAAAATTCAAGAAGAATACAAGATTGACATTCAATAACATCTAATTACGACTTTGCGTAAATTTCGTTTTACCAATTTTATTCTTTTACAATTGCAACTAGATAATTGATACTAGAAAATACATCACCCTTCCAAAGGATAGCAGGGAAAAACTATTCTGAATCAAATTCAGTTCGACAGATTTAATCAAATAAAATATCCACTTACCACGCTGCTCTGCAATGTTCTACCCAGATAAAAGAGGCGAGGGCTATTTATATCACCGACAATATAATTATGTATTGTCTTGTGTAAGAATTAAAACGTCAAGTTTGACGGATAATTTTGATTGACAAATGAAGGCGAGTCCTTGGTGTCAAAGATCGGTGATGGATATAGCCGACAACATTTTAATCGCTCAGAACTGATCAAGTTACACATAGCTGTAGAGTATACGCGGACTATTCTATCAAAAGTGTAAAGGAGTTCCTTTACATAAATGATCTCTTCATCGAGTTAAATGATATCCAAAACTATTCTTTTAGTATAGTGAAAAATGCATATTTTTGATGCTTGTGACGTCAAATCAACCGAAAATTATAAAATTCTTGTCATTCGTGCAATGCAAGCTGTTGTTTGACGCATTCATTTGACCTACTATTGTTTTACTTAGATATTGGCACTGCTGTTGTTTGACTTAATCATCGGGGCAGCTATTGTTGTCGCTTGCACTTTTTTGACCTTCCTATCAGGAGCGTTGCTACTGCATTACGAATTAGTAAAATCTAATCTATCCTTATTGCACATGGCGTTCAGTTGACATAAATACTGTGTTAAAAGAGGAGGCATGACAGCCGAGTAAATTTTCTGAACTATCAAATTTTCCAAAAGTTTTACCTCTGAGCTGATATTCGTCCAAATATTATGTAATAATAGATAGTACGTTATGCTGTATACTGTGAAATTTCATATCGTATTTTGCTTATTAGGTTAATTAATAAATCCAAAATATTTTTGATCCGCCTTGCGCGTTAGGTTCCTTCCAGTATTATATCTAAGCATGCACGAAGCCATACAAACTACATCTTGCTTGGTATTTACAAATTGCAGGGGCGGATGCAGGAATATTTTTAAACGGTGGGTGGGGGTGCGGAGGTGGAGTTCTACCATGAATTTTGTTTACAAAGGTGGGGTGTTCCACCCACAAAAGCGTTATTTACCTTCAGATATTTCTATCTTTTGTGACGTTATATGGAATTCTATTTGTAGCAAATTGAGACCTGCTTTAAGATATCGACTAACTGCGCCTATGATATTGTAACGTACATATACACGGACCTCACAGGTTTATTTTTATACAGAATTGCTGTACTTGACAGTATTTGTCTATCATTAACACTTTTAAATTGATTCTGATCACTTAAGTGAATTAGGAGTAGTTTTGATGTTTTTCGTTGTACATGTTTCACATCACGTTTGTATTTGACTCAGCTGATCGTACAGGTGATAAATTTAATTTGAGCTTACTTCTTTGAATAACATTCCATGGCAGATAGAACATAATTCCAGATTGTTAGTCTTGTCTACTTGCAGTTTAATTAATTTGATTCCAGATGATTATTGGCATTTTGAATCTCTTACTAGTTGTAGACTGTTGACAGATTTGTCTGTGGTTTATTCAGGATGTCGAGCCCGATTAATTGTAATATTTATTGTATTATTTACATATTTCTTCCTGAAGATATATTTGGTATTGCCTTTTATTCAAAGAATTTATTGAATAAGCATTATTTAGAGTTTTGTATGGTTTCAAAAGTTAGGAAACAGCATCGGGAAATATCACGTTCTGTTTTCCAAAATTTTCCAACCTTTATGTATAAAATGGCGAAGTGACAATGTTATCAAACGTAACATATTGTCCCAAAATACACATACACATCGAGTGTAGGGCAAACACGGACCTTCGACAAAAAAACGAAAAGCAGGATCGGTGCCATGGAGGAGTAAGCATCCTCTGCTGACCGGTCCAACACCCACCGTGAGCCCTTAGTCGAAACAAAGTAAACGGGGTTACCCGTCGTCAAATTCTAGTAATGAAAATATCATGTTTTTGTGTATAAAAGGAAGGGTGATTTGAGATGCGCACTCTCTTCTACTTGGGTATTTACATGTAAAAAGGGAAGGTGCGTTTTGATGGAAAGCGTAGACACTTAGTGACAAAGCTTCTAGTCCTGGGCTATTATGACTCTCAGAAAAACGTACTCCTCACAGTTGATTTTTCAAAACTCTTGGATTCTTTCTTTCTCCATTGACATGCTGTCTTTGCTGTGTAACTGTATTAAGGACACATGACCTTAGAATAGTTTTGAATGTAAAGACAAAGATAACTATGAGGAACACAAGAGCCTTTTAGGAGCATTTAGTTTGAAGGACAGTTACAAATCGATAACAGAATAGTGATCAATATAACGTATTAAAATCGGCCACATACAGAATACAAAAAAGGAGTTGAGGACAATCTGACGGGTGCCCTCCTCGGGAAGCGACCCCTGTAGTGGCGAAGTCAGGTCGCTGACACGGAGGAATAATTATAGATGATCTCCCCCTATTGACGCAGGTCGACAGGCCACACGTGGAGCGCCAGTTAAGTTTTGATACAGTGTGTCAAAACAGATTTATTACGCAATTCCGTAGTCAAATCTAGTGTAGGAAAAACGGCTTTAAAAAATTTCGGCTATGAAAACCAAGTCATGACTGAGCCCTAATGTTTGGACCCAAATGGTAGGCTCATACTGGCAGAACTAATCAGTTTATAATGACATACTGTTGCGAAAAATGCTGTCTTTAAACGTGTGACTTTTGAAACCCCTGCAACAACTTGTTTGACATTAGCTTGCCTCAATGAATGCATTTCACCAAATACTGCACGAATCCATGAAATGCCATAAACTCTTCCACATTTTCCCTTGGTTTCATTTTTTGCATTGCCTTTATCGTTTTGGAATCTGATCTCGCACCCATTTTAAACACTCCATGTCCTACTAATGAAAAGGCGAAGATAACGAAATGTGATCAATCTCATAAGTCCTAAACAGAAAACAAATTAAGAGCTGGGCATATACGAATCTCTGGACAAACCAGAGACGGGATCTGGGTCAGGTGCTTATGAGGAGTAAGAACCCCCTGTCGACCGGTCACATCCACCGTGAGCTGTTTATCTTCGGAGTAATCCGTTGTCAAAATCATTGTAAAAGAATTACCGATCAATTGGTACAAAAACGTCATCATTTGACCCAATGACAGAGTGTACTGACAAACCAGATAGATCGTTATAACGACCATAGAATTTGTGAAATCCTGACCATATACTTTACTGTTGAAATTCCTACATCATCAACTTGTTTGTCAGTAACCTGCCTTGATTTAAAAATTTAACATACGCAGAACCAGCTTTCGCTTATGGAATAAGTTGAGACACACACACACCACATGCAGGTGATGATGGAATATTGCTACATAAATATGGGAAGTTGACGATTGAGAAGTTGAAATCTCCCCGTTTGTCATAAAGTTGAGTTGTTAGTTTGATTTTAATGCATATCTTCAGTACAATGAGCACGAGTATTTGTAAGATACTTTGATGTCTTGCTTCAAGTTCACTAGGATACATCGAATCGACAGGTTTCAACAGTCACGTTTAAAGTCAGCATTTTGCAAATTCTATGGTCGTTATAACGATCTAGTTCCAAACAATCAACCACTGGGTCAAATGATGTCTGACATGTTTCATAGCAATTGTTAAGCTGTTCTTTATACACTGATTTTGACTACGGATTACTCCATTTTCCTGATCAAGAAATAAGTTAACGGCGGATGTGTCCAGTCGACAGGGAATGCTTATTCCATTTAGGCACGTGATCCCATTCGGGTGTATCCAGGGGTCCGTATTTATCCGACTCTTATTTTGTATTCTGGTTGGGACTTGTGACATTATTATTGTTTGTTATTTTCGCCATTTCACATGAATGCAAATGGCTATTTTTAATAGATAAGATGTCGTCAATAAATCTAAATGTCGAGTTAAAGGGCACAGCTAGAGATTTTTTCTTCTCCTATAGAAACGTTGAATGAATTCTTCGTCGTGAGAATAAAATATCAGATCAGCTAACAAAGAAACACAATTCGTCCTTATGGGAGTTCCACCTTATCGCTGGAAGACTTGATCAGCAAAGACCACGAAGATAATGTCAATTATGCAGTGGAACTATTATGAGGAAATATTATGTAAATCAACATTATAGAAAATCAAAATTCATAAAACAGAAGTGAACAATTATACAATAGATCCAGAAAGTTTAAAATGAAATAAACAAAATAAAATGGAGAAGTAACAAAGTATCAAACGTAATCACAGTCCCAAAAATCGAGTGTAGGGCAACACGGACCTTCGACAAAAGCGAAGGCAGGATCAGGTGCCATGGAGGAGTAAGCATCCTCTGCTGACTGGTCACACCCGCCGTGAGCCCGTAGTCGAAACAGAGTAAACGGGGTTACCCGTCGTCAAATCTAGTACGAAAATGACAGTCTAACAAAGGGTATGAAACAAATCAGTCAACATATGACTTAGTGATAATTTGTAATCGCAAACAAGGTCATTATAGCGACCGTAGAATTTGCGAAATGATGACTTTAAACGAGATTCGTTATAACCCTGCAACATCAACCCAAGCATGCTTTAATATCTACTTCAGAGTCCTTATGCAATAGAAATGAACAAAAACATTACACAATACAAATGCAAAATATACAACATAGATAAAAAAAAATATGTAATATATTTTTTTGCAAAATACAAAATAACAATTACATAACACAAATGAAAAAT
>CAJDSM010004135.1:0-14662 GCA_903981925.1 Ostrea lurida
GAAGTTAAATGTCGTACTGTTATATATATATTTTGTATTTTGTATTTTTCTTTCCGAGGTCCCGTGTCACAGCAGGTGTGGCACGAAAAAGATCCCTCCCTGCTCAAAGGCCCTGAGTGCCGAGCATAGGCCTAAATTTTGCAGCCCTTCACCGGCATTGGTGACGTCTCCATATGAGTGAAATATTCTCGAGTGGGACGTAAAACAGTAAATAATCAATCAATTCTTTTTTATTATTATTACATCTATTATTATTATTTTTCTTGGTAATGCAATATTTTATTATTATTATTACATGTATTTTTTTTTCTTGGTAATGCATTATTGTAATTTATATTTTCCTGCATTAATCAAATACGTGTACATCTCTATCTAGTTGTATTATCTTCAGGTTATCTTCCATATAAAGTAAAGGTGGTGATTGCTGGCAACCATGATTTAACCCTAGATGACGACCTCAGTCAGCTAAACATGGAGTCATTTGGAATTTCTAAATCTGATATCAAATCATACCTTAAGGCTAGGGGAATTAACTCTGTCAAGGAGATGTTAAGCAATGCTGTGTACCTACAAGATTCCTCAGTCAGTATATGTGGAATTAAGATCTATGGTTCTCCCTGGTAAGTAAAACGTATTACTGCAAAGTTCAAAAGAAAGCCACTGTCGTTATTCTGTGCTCTCTATGTGTACTAACTGATTATAAGAAAATTGAGACAAGCTCACTTGCACTTCGTGTTTTGGTAATATTATACAACAAGCAATTCGATAACTAATCTAATTGATTGTTGGTGTTTTTACGTCGTTTTGGCCACCATATGTCAGCTAACTACAATAACATGTAATTGAAATATGTTCGGTCGTGAGTCTGGATCCCCCCCCCCCCCCCCGAGTCCCTGACAGTCGCTGTGAACCTACTACATGTAGTACTATTTTTCGCTAAAATCAAGGAAAAGATCTTTTGCGTGCAAAGTCGGGGAGGGGGGGGGGGGCGAGATTCTTGACACGTTAATGTTTAAAATATGTAATCAGGCAAACAAAATAAACATATATACCACATTATTATAAACATAAAAATTACTAAATACATGTATATGTTGGAAAACAATTTTATAAATGACTGAAAAATAGTTGGCATTCAATATAAATCAATCATCTGCATTGTGAGAGTAATACAGGTACGGTTGGCGATGCACAAACAAGTTAACCTTCTTTCATGTCCGTATAGTTTTCTTGGACTAATTGATTGATTATTTGTTGTTTTACGTCCCACTTGAGAATATTTCACTCAAATGGAGACGTCACCATTGCCGGTGAAGAGCTGCAAAATGTAGGCCTATGCTCGGCACTCAGGGCCTTTGAGCAGGAAGGGATCTTTATCGTGCCACACCTGCTGTGACACGGGGCCTCGGTTTTTTCGGTCTCATCCGAAGGACCGCCCCATTCAGTCGCCTCTTACGACACGCAAGGGTTGCTGGGGATCTATTCGAACCCGGATCCCCACGAGTCTCGTGCATTGGGTAATTACATGCTAATATACATGTATTCATTGAATTATTCGTCGATTTTTGTATCAAAACGGCGATACTTACTGTGAAATGACAATTTTCCCTTCAAACAACTCGTTGAGAGTTAATAAACAATTAACGACATCGTCTTCTTTATAGTATTCAGATGTTCCGTCCTCCCTGAATTAACGATTATAAACTTCGACATAGTTATTGTTTTGCAGCTCAATCTTGTAGCTTAATTATTTCCTTGCTCCGTTCGTAGATCTACATATTTTGAATTTAAATAAGCTTGCATCGACTATCTGATTGGATGAAAGCTGTCTTTGTCTGCAAAACGTTTTCAATCTTAGGCCATTATAATATTTTCATACAAGTGTCTGGGTAACCGAGATGAACACGCGGTTTGCCGAAAGAGAAAAAATTCAACATTGTGTCCGAAAAAATTTTTTTAAGTGCATTTCCAAATGCTTCCAAATTAGTTCCAAATGGTCTTCCAAATGATATTGAAAGTTTTTGAAGTATTTTCCTTCCGAATGATTTGGAACTATTCGGAATCCGAATGGTTCCAATTTATTCCAAGTTATTCCAAGTGGTTTCCGAATTAAATTAGATTCCAACTTGGAGATTCTACACACGGGACTGGTGTATCCAGGGTTCCATGTTTGCCCAACTCTTGTTTTGTAGTCTGTTTGAGACTTACGAGATTGGTCACAGTTCGTTATCTTTGCCTTTTCATTAATGCTTTGATCAACTTGATCTTCAAACATTGGCCTTGCAGGTCACCCAGACATATCACCAGGATGGGTTTTCAGTGCCATAGAGGAGAGGAACTAAAGAAGCGCTGGGACCAAGTCCCAAATGATATTGATATATTAATTTCCCATACCCCTCCTTGTGGTAAGAACCCATGAGACACTCAAGAATGAATTGGATCATAGTAAAGTTGGTTTAGGTTAGAACAGATTTTCAGTAGTTTTCACCTTTTAGTTACATACATGTATACTGGTATTTCCACCCACGAAAACTTGTCTGCCTTGTGTCACCTCAAGCAATTTCCTCGTACCATGCCATATAATGCAAACTGTATCACTTTCCTTTTTTATTTGCAAGATCTTAACATTTAGTGTTCAAAGTCAAGTTTACCGTCAAGCTAAATAGAATGAATATTCATCCAAACCCTCCATGCCATTTGAAAGGTACATGTAAATTTACTAATATGAAAGTGCAGGTGTGGTTTTTAAATGTCACTTTGAATGTAATTTTGAAAACAAGTTTTATTCTTTACAATTTTAACTATTTTCATAATCGATGGCGAAAAACAGACACTTATAAGACTTTTTACAACCACCCAAAGCTACTTGACTTCTGATTTTTATTCGACGTAAATTTTTTGATCTCGCCTTTATATTGGACTGCATATAGATAGAAAACCAGACCATTTATGTGTAGATACAAACTTTTGATTGATTCAGCTTTTGTTTGTCAGGACACGGTGATACATCAGGGGGTGACAATAATTCGGGGTGCGTGGAACTCCTTAATACAGTACAGAAGAGAGTAAAACCAAAGTATCATGTGTTTGGACACATTCATGAGGGTAAGAGTTTATTTTAACTCATGAAGACAAAGGCTATAGTTTTACAACACGATTTTGGAGGAACCCCGTTCAGTTTCGGCCTTTTCATAAAAACTATGTATACCTTCCTCTTTTATCACTTATGGCAGAAAGTACGTACTAGACACAGGCGCTTGACGTTTCATATCAATAATAATAAAAAAAATTATTCCTGTGTACTAACTTATTGACAATAAGTTAGTACACAGGAATAATTTTTTTTATATATATTGATATGAAACGTCAAGCGCCTGTGGTACTAGAGCATGAAATGCAGGAATTGAAACATATGGTATGCCGTTTTTACTTTTTATCTCTAACATAATGACCTATCTCTCTAAGTTAAAGAGATCTATATACATGTATCTCTTTAACGAAGAAAGACATTTCTTAAGAGTAAAGAGATTTTCTTAAAGCTAGAGAGGCATCCCTTCAACACAGATATCTCTTAACATTTAGAGATATCTCTACACCATGAAAAGCATCGATGTAATTTTAAAGATCCCTCTCAGAAAGTTTTTTAAAAATGTTATCTCCCACTGATTTTCAGAAAGAGATGCCTCTTTAACTTTGAATATTCCAAAAAGTGAATCAAGAGGGCGGGAAAGTTCGAAGAGGTTGTTGATATGGCATTATAGTCAGTTTCCGCAAGGTTGTGTGATTAGTACTTTTGATTCCTTTGAATTTCTTTGGAAATGATTTTTTTTACACTTGCATTTGGATATACCCGTTTCCCTTGACAAAGAGGGGATTTAAGCGTATATTAAAAAGTTAAGTTATTAATATTACCAGCATTATCCATTTTTAATCACCATGTATCTAAAGTTGCTAGTAAAGTTCTGCTTCACAGTGTCAAGTTAACATGGGTTCGTATGATATACTGATGGAAACTAATAAGGGAACGTATGTATTGATGGTAAAATTTGTTGTAATGTCAGGAGATTTTGATCAAGTATATTTCATTAAATATGTGCAACACAAGTGAAATTTCAGTCTCTGGTGTGTCCTCCCTGCTTCAAGATCACTTCCTCACACCGTCGTGGTACACTTTGGATCAACTTCCGGGTGTCAGCTCGAGGAATTGCGCGCCACTCTTCTTGGAGAGCCTGAAACATGACATCAACTGTTTGGGGTGGGGTATCACGACCCCTTACCTGACGTCTAAGAACGTCCCAGAGGTGTTCAATTGGATTAAGATCTGGACTTTTGGAAGGCCATGGCAACACTGATGTTTTGCGTCAGAAAATCGCTGCTGACGTGAGACCTGTGGGGTCTAGCATTGTCATGCTGAAACTCAAAATTTACGCCCACTCTACGTCGGAATGGAAGAACAGGCTGCAACACTTTGTCTCAGTATCGGACACCAGTCACCCTCCCACCCAGTCAAGCAAGGTTGGTTCTATGGTCGTAGGTTATGCCACCCCATACCATCACAGATCCACCCCCATAGGAATCATGTTGTTTGATGGTGCACTGAAGATGACGTTCAAGAAGGCGTCACCAAACGCGAATCCGACCATCTGAGAAGTCCAAATTGAACCTTGACTCGTCGCTGAACATGGTATAGTGCCAATGTCGAAATTGTCTTGCTTGATGTTGTGCAGCCAATGCTCTCCTGAGACGCCTGTGTTCAGCAGTCATCCTCACTCCCACAACAGGTCGACGTGACTTTAAGCCCGCTGCTTTTAGTCTGTTTCTGACAGTGCGGTACAAATTCTTATTCTTGTTGGCGCCCTGAACTCAGAGTTTACTTTAGATGCTAGTTTGAATCTGTTACGTAAGGAAAGCAGCACCAGCTGACGGTCGTTACGCGTCGTTGTTTTGGGTTTGGGACCACGACCTGGTCTAATTTTTAAACTCACTGTCTGGCGGTACCGGTTCCACAGACGTGAAATCACATTTTGACTTGTTAAATTGTCTAGCTGTCTGGCATATTGATTGATCACCGTTAATGCATCCGACAGCCCGCCATTTCTCATTTTCAGAAAGGTATGCTTGATTCTCAAAGAGGGTATGCTCACAATCGTCGACTGTTTGAGTGTTAAATGGGCGTTGCCAGGCATGAAGTTCGTGGAAATCAATCTTCACATACAAAGTGACTTTTTCTGTTAGAGTAGGTTAAACATATTCAGTTTACAATGGCTACATACAGCCTCGAACAAACGCAACATGCCTAACATTAGGTAACAGTAACTATACGTTCCCTTATTCATTTCCATCAGTATATTTCTATTTAGATTCCTTTGGCGGACATTCGCTATGGGAGCAATGATATCTCTGTCTTAAAAGATAAATATTTCAAGAGATCTTTTAGTAATAAATATATATCTTCAAATTAGAGAGATATCCAAATAAAATAAAATCGTTCACCAATAATTGTAGCCGAATCTTACTGATAATTGATTGCTTTGTTGAACTATCTCTTGAATCTAATTATCTGCTTGTCTGCTTATAGTTCTAATATATCGTTGTTGCAGGGTATGGAGTGACCTCGGATGGACATACAGTCTATATAAATGCCTCGATCTGTAACAAGAAATATCAAGCCACAAACCCACCAATCGTGTTCGACGTGACCATTCCAAAGGGACATAATAAAGATGAGATTTTACACATAGACAAAGACATGAAAGACTTTTAATATTGACGTTCAATTCTTGTTGTTCACAATTATCAGGATTAGATACCGGTAGTCTGATCCATTTTCAGCAAACTAAACTAAACATTCCGAGACAATGTATAACGTAACAGTGTATGTGTATGTATACATGTATGTATGTGATCGATATAAATAAACGTCATGCGAGTATGTTAATATGGTCTAAGGTCAAAACGTTCACTTTGCTTACAGGAATTTAATAATTTTTAAATGGGGACTTTGCTATTGATGAATAATGTGTGTATAATTTTTGTTTTAAAATTCATCATATATGTCTGGTCAACTCAGTGGCTTAGGCATTAACCTGGCTTTTTATACATTGTGAGTTCGAGTCTGACTGAGGTTTCAACTTTTAATTTTTATCGATCATTTTACACGAAAATTGCAAGGTTTGGCTACAAAGAACATGAAACAAACTTTAAATTTCCAACACTGTACCATTAAGTGTCAGTGCAAGAGAATAACTCAACAAACCCGGGCAGCAAACGGAACAATTATAGCTTCTCCATCGGCAACTTCCTGTTTTTTATGTAGAAACATTCCATCATGCCTGCGTATGGTGCTTATGTCTCTCAACCGACTTTTGTTCTGGGTATGATCAATTTTTAAATCGAGGTATACTGACAAACAAGTTGATGTTTCAGGGGTTTCAACAATCACGTTTAAAGTAAGTATTTCGCAATTTATATGGTCTTTATAAGAATTTGGTTTGTCAATACAACCCGCCATTATAGGTCAAGTGCTAGATGTCTGACGTGTTTCATACCAATTTTAGGCCATTCCTTTTTCACAGATTTGAACTACGGATTACTTCGGTTACCTGATCAATATGTATAGGGCCTACGGCGAGTATGACCGATCAACAAGGGATGCTTACTCCTCCTAGGCACCTGATTTTTAAATATGAGGTTGATCTCTGTTGTTATCTTGTACACTTTTCTTAACAAAGTAGGGTGATGAACATTGACTTTAATGCAATCCAACAAGACGAGGAATAAACATTTGTTAAAGAAGTGTTGTAAATGATAACCGATGGAAGCGGTCAGACAGGTTCAATCGCCGGTGGACAATTGGTAGAGCACCCGATTAGAGATTCAGTAGGCCTGGGTTCAAATTCCAGTCTGGTCTTTTGAATTTTTTCCTTTCCTGTTACAAGTTACAAGATTTAAAAAAAAAATCAAGAAACATTTGTTCCATGATTGTGGTGCATACTCAATAATAGAATAGCAAGACCACACAAAAAATCAAGAAGTACTGAACAGAGTGAGGATTGAAGTCATATGAGCTAGGGCATCACAGTTACGATCAAACAGTATCAGAAATCAAAAGGACACATTATTACAGAGACAGAAAGAGATACTGTGCAGTATATATAGATCTTGCCTGGAGTCGAGGATAATTAAGTCTCTATAACCCTAATAAGGAGAAGAGAAAAAAAGGAGATTCCATATCATCTGAGACCAAGCAAATAGGTAACAGGTTCATCAGAGTGTCTGAAGTATATATTGTACACTTCATAGCCATTGTTAAGTCGTTTTTCATACACTGATTTGACTATGGATTATTCCGTTTACCTGATCAAGACAATGAGCTCAAGGCAGGTGTGACCAGTCAACAGAGGATGCTTACTTCTAGGCACCAGATCCCACCTCTGGTGTGTCCATGGGTTCGTGTTTGCCCAACTCTTGTTTTCTATAAGGGACTTACGAGATTGATCACTGTTCGTTAACTCTGCCTTTCCAAAAGAAATTACACTTGAATAATACAAATTCAATGCAATCCATGCAGTTTGCAAAAAAATATATATTTATTGGTGTAAAGACACAAAATAGATTTATCACAGACAATCAAAGCAAACAATACTGATTACCAAGACACTTCGGTGTATATATTGCAATACATGTACAAACAAACCAAAATTCAAAAATGACACTCTAATGATAAAAGAGAGATTTTATGTACTAGATGTACAAAAATGAATTCTAAACATAAAAAACCCCCACCATGATTCAAATTCTACGGTGTACGTAATTTTAAAGCTATTAATTAAGTAAAGGAGATATTAATGTATCCACTATAACCCTGCAGCAGAGTGAGTGAGTGGTAGCTTGAGTTATAAATAGCAGTTTCTTTATTAGGCATTTTTCAGACTGCAAAATTTCATTTGGGGCTTAAAAACCATTTTCAAAAAACCAACTTGAGCTATTGACATAAAGCATATGATTTATTTAGAACAACTTAATGAATTTGTAAAATCGTGCAATTTCTCTTTTTTTTTGGGAGGGGGGGGGGGGCAAGGAATTTGGAATGTACTTTATAGTTTGATTAATGGAAACATGTTTAAGAACAACCAATTGCAACTGAGGCTTTAAAGCTAGCACCTGACCAATTCAAATGTACCAAAAAGTAAAAAAAAAAATATGAGGATATGAGAAAACTATACATGGGTATGTAAAGGTAAACTGTAAATCTACTTTTGAATTGCATTCCAAACTCAAACATTACTGTAAACGTATTATAATTTACTGTGAATTTATTTAATAAGCGATTTTGGTGAAAGACTATAAATTTCTGCTACACAAAATCAAGTACACCGCCAATAGGGGGATGGACAAAAAGGGAGAGTGAACATCTGCTAAATTGAGTCCGCGTCAAATGTTAGAAATTCAAATCTCCACTAAACATCATATCATAGTTAGATGTAATACGTTTACAGTATAACCTATGGTGTAAAAAGATTTTGACAGAATGTGATCGACCCCAGATTCATGTTTGGAAATTATTGAGACATTGCTGGGTTGATTAATGTAAAAATAAAAAATATCTACCTTATAAAGGCATATACTCTTTAAAGTGATTAGTCATTGTGTGTACCTGATATCAAATGATAGCCAAGTTTTCGTGATGCTATATGACTATACTGTTGAGTGAAGCACTCTGATGGAGGGATTTACATTATGCTGTGCATGTCAACAGCACTCCTGTAAGGTTAATATGATACTTTAGTTATAAAAGTGTGAACAGAAAAAATTGCACCATATCCTCAAGTCTTTTCTATTTCATTTGAATTTTTATATTTGACTTGAAGCTCCAGATACCCTTTCCTACGATATTTTTCACATTAATGTTCTGGAAGTAAAATTTTTTAACTTACCAATTGACTGATTTTTATGGGACATTTTTGTATCGATCTGCCAATTTTCAACCAAATTTTAAAAAAAAAATAAATTCAAAATCATCAAATGTCTCACTAATTCCAACCAAACTTTATACAAACACGCAATTCAAAATTTTCTTGGATAAAAAATATCAATCTCGAAATCTCAAACTAGGATCCAGTCCACTAAAATTTTGGCCATTTTTTATTGGTATCAATAGAAATCTTTGTTTTTTCTCCCCTGACTATCTGGAGTATCTTTCATCTATGATGAGCACATGATTTTATTGTGTTTTAAAGCTATAGATCAACACTCATCAAAGAATATGAGGTTTTTGTATACAATGTGAGACCCTGTTTTTCCTCTGTCAAATAAACACATTATCCACTACATGACCACACACACTTTGGATTTCTTGTCTTTTTCCTCCTGCGTTTTTCTCTCAAATAAATCTTCCTGTCTCTTCAACCTGTCCTCGAGTCTTTTGATTTCTTTCTGATGTTTCTGAAAAAGTTGTCATAAATTGAGATATACAAGAACGGTGAAAGGGGAAGATAATGTCAATTAATTACATGTTTCATAAAATTACAATTACTTCATCAGTATAAAGAACCCACACTGAAATAAAAACAGCTTACAATTTTTTTTTTTATCTCAACATGTTAAAAACGTCACAAAATCTGTAGACAATCCAAATGCTGCTGTGTCACCATGGTTACCTGAATTGACCACTCCTGTACATCTGCGACACTCAGTGCCTGTACCCCGCCATCCCTCCTTATAAACACACCATGTGGAGAACCGTACAACCTGTCTATGTCACCGGTACCATGGACGATTATCTCCACCACTTTATAGTCCTCTGAAAAGTTTTAAATCATGAAAATATTCTTTATTAATGAAACACAAAATTGATATTCATAATTATTTGACATGTCATACAGAATGTGTATCTAATCATACCTTTAGGGACTCCTAATTTGTAAAACACGGGTGTAAACTTGACATTATAAATATTAGGGAACACAGCAGGTTTAATGGCCTTTATTGCATCATCAATGTCCAGTCTGACTTCATCCTCTCGAGCTTGTGGACACAAAACACCCTCAACACACCCTATCAATGGAACATAACGATACATCTTTAGTATATATTGTACTGATACATACAGATTAACTTATACAATACTTTTACTCTTTTATCTTAAAGTTCCATTCCTTATCATAAATATATAGCATTACACATTTTTGTATCTAAATCGATCCACACTGAAGTTTTTCAAGCAGTGATGTTTCTGTAACATAAGACACTTACCACTGTCATTTACACCAACATACAAAATTCCTTCCTCTCCGCTGTTCAGAAAGGCACACACATACTTTGATACATGTTTTTTCATGACATTTTTCACATATTCCCCACCGCCCTTTTTGAATTCTTTATTTCTAGTTTCATTGCCAAGTTGCTCTCCATCTAAGTATATGCCATGCACAGACTCCTCCACTGTCTTTTTAAAACCTAAACCTAGTATGCTCCTCCCATTTTTGAGTGAAGGTAAGCTAAGGTGAGCATCCTCATGGTGTAGCTTATCTGGAGGGAAATCATCAGGGTAATATTCATCAAATTGTTCTGTAATATCTGGTGAATCAGAGACCCTTGGCCTCCTCTTCTTTTTCTTGGTTTTCTTGTTTTTATGTTTTGTCACACGTTTGTAATCAGCTATCAATGGCTGAGATCCTTCACAAATTGAGGTAAAGTTGAAGCGAGTGTGTCTTCTGGATTCCCATGTTCCTAACTGATCAAGGACATATTCAGCCTGGTGTTCTTCATGGCAGTTGACAAAAGCATACCAGGAACCTCTTCCTTGATTTGTATGTATAAAGATGTCATCTTGGATAATTTTAATGCCTAGGTAGTTTCGGAACAAATTGAAGATGTTCTCTTTGAGATTCCTCAAGCCTGTATCACTCCGAAGATTGCCAAGGTAAATTACTCTCGAGTTCACCACCTCCATTGTGTGTTGTAGATAACGCCACAACTAATCTCTTGACAATTCTATAAGAAATACATAAAATTAAATCATACTGTCTTCTAAAGAGGTTCAGCCTCGACGAATATCGCTGAGATTACATACCCATCGTCGCAAACCACGGGTTATTGGTTTTCATTCTGAATAAGAAGATGAAACAATAACCCGTGGTTTGCGAGATGTTTACTGTCTGTCCCACTTCAATGTATACATTGTATGACTATAATTCCTAATGGTCCTAGAAGCTTAACATGAATATAATTATATGCATTTAATGAGAGGGATGAATAGAGCGTACATATATCCCTCCCCTACTTCCTCTCACCCCCATCCCTTCCTCCTCTGTCTCCACCTTTAAATATTTCCCTCCCTCCTAATGGGGTCACCTTAGTTAAAATTAGTTTTATATATACTTCCTCTTCCCTTAACACCCCCCCCCCTTCCCCTCACCTCTCTCCCTTTTACCTGGTTGGAATAATCCCCGGGGGGGGCACTTCCTATATACTGATAGATAGGGACGTGCCACGTACTGGAATAGGTTGCCTTTTTCCACTTTAGAATATATGAAAAGGTATAGAAATCAGCATGACATATATGATAAGGTTGTTAATATTTGCTCCATTAATCATATGAATAGCCTTCTAATCTGCAGTTGATGAAGCTCTGATAAATCTTATACAAGTAAACACACTTAATCCGGTTTTAATTAGATTAATTATGGCAGATCCAGTTGATAGAAATTAACTTTATGACTGCTTTGTCATACCTGTTTGTTATAAGCAGCAGTTCCCATGACTGTCATATGGGAAAAGGTCATCATTTGAACAGAAAATTATATGAAAAGGTATACAATTATATGAAAAGGGTGGGGTGTCTGCGATGTCAGCGGCACGTTCCTACCCATAAATGAAGTGCCCCCCCCCCCCCGAGGAATAATTAACCGTTTCAGCGGTCTAAATATGAACCAAGTTTATAAATTGCGGAGGAGGCATAGTCTACATCTATGGATGTGCGCTATATCACCTGATCATGCCTGGTCCCTTCTCTCATTTTAAAATTACATCCAAATACCCAGCCTCGACAATCTCGCTGAAATTAAACCAAGGCTGGTTCATTTTGAGACAACAGCATGCTAGTGATTACATTTCCTCTTGGAAAAATTGAGAAAATAATGTTGGTACAAAAACCCGACTCACCAGATCAGATCTTTCATCGTAAACAAGGAAGTCCAATGTAAACACAACAGGTGCGCAGTGAATGAATAAACGAGGCTAAAAGTATTCGACCATTTCCGCGGTCTGTATATATCAAAACATATTCTTATTTATGATATATCTAAAGATGTTTCCGTTAAGAAAATTTGGTTTTATTTGATGCAGTTCTTTAGAAATTAGAATTAGTCTTAGTACGAGTTACCCTTCATCCGTCAGAGCGGAAGTGGATTTTGTACTGACAGCTGTAAGTTTTTTGACACGTAGAGTTTTGTGATTTTGGTGCAATATTTCCATAAACCAATGATTGATATTCATTGCTAATATTGGTTTAGGTTTACAGAAACCATTATTTCGATGGAGTCATTATATACAAACACAAACAAGCTCATTCAGGAAGTACAAGGAGACTTGGGGAAGTTGGCAAAACATACAGATAAAGATGGAGTTCACCTGTTTGAGAATGAAATTCAAGCCAAAATTGACATCGTTGTCAGCAATTGTGAACGACTTACTATTCTAGTCAACAAGGAGCCACCCACAAGGAGATCCAATGCAAAACTGCGGGTAGACCAACTGAAGTATGACTGTCAACACATTCAGGCTGGGCTAAGACAACTACAACAGAAAAGGTGCTACATACTAGCTTTGTATCACGAATTTGTTGTTCAAAGTGAAAGATCATACCCACCAAAGATTTTGAAAATAAAACCGATATGTACATGAATTAAAAAAACCATGCCAGATGGACAACTTACATCGATCTAATTCATCAAGTTAGAATCCAATTGTCATTCTCGTAAACTTGAACAGAAATAAATTCTGACAGAATAATTTCATTGTATACTTTTCCACCATGATGATACTTTAAATGACGAAGTAATTTTTCAAAACAAAAGAAGTAGGCAGGCGGTACATGTCTTCCCTGGAAGATTTACCACTAAACAGTTTATGGTAACTATACAGATACCCATTAAATTTGATAGGGTGTAACCTGATGAGTGAGTTTTTTTCAACATAATTTGGCTAAAATTTCATTTGGTTTTTCATTGATTATGCTGACAGTAGAATGATTTCCAAAACTGCAAAATTTAGCTGAGTTATAAAGGAACAACACCATAAGTTTTCAATTTTATTATCATCATTATATATATATTATTTCATGGACCCGAGTATCATGAAAATGAATAACTACATGCCAAAGACTGGATCATCAGAATTGATTGATAGCATCTTAACATCAATTTTTTTTTTTTACTGAAACGGATGGAAATCACAAATGCTGTGTATTTTATTTCTTGCCACTCAATGTTCGATGGTCTTACACAAATAGGAAGAACTTTTACTTGAATGCACACTAATTTTTCCTTTTCTGACAGTTGATATATCTTATTTCTTGAAATAGGTACATGTTGGAGCAACAGGAACGAGACCGAGAGGAACTAATGTCTAGGACGTTTGAAGCCAATGACCAGGACACTTCTATCCAGATTGACCATGCAGTTCAACACCACGACAGGCTAGCATTCTCAAACAGAGAGGTGGACAACATGATTTCATCAGGCCATGGAGTTCTTGAAAACTTGCGATCTCAACGCTTAACACTGAAGGGAGCACAAAGAAAAATTTTAGATTTAGCAAACACTCTTGGATTGTCCAACACAGTGATGAGACTTATTGAAAGAAGAACTGTCCAGGACAAATTCATTTTGTATGGTGGGATGGTTGTAACTTTGATAATCATGTTTTTGATATGGAAATACTTTTCTTGATTAAATTTGTTAATGTTTGGTTTTCTTTTAGATTTATTCATGATACTTTAATACATGTATGTATTTTAGTACTGTACAGAGGCAGATTCTGTATGACTTGTACAATAATTTTGGTAAAACAATGTTTCTAAATTTCTTAATGTTAGAAAATAGTGATCAGATATCACCCCACCCCCACACCTAAAGCAGACAATAGAGTTCGTCAATGTGCATGTGAAAGAAAAGCTAGATCTTATAATATGAAGTAGTATTTTTAATTTAGAATATTTTCATAGACAATTTTTGCCTGCTTGATAAACTTTCTTTCAAGAACATTTACATTTGCAGTGTTTTAGCCTCTGATACCTTTGCATTGTCAAACTGTAGTTGTGAACAATATGCATGATCTTTTAACTATGGCAGTTCTATTTTAACGTCGGGGAATTCAAACAGAAATCAAAGTAAAATGTAAAATTAATATCAAAAATAAATTTTATTTTGAGAATACATGTACTTGAGGGATGAATTACAATGCTTAATATCAACATACTTTTCCTGAAGCGTCAATGCGCATCTGAAGTATGCCAATGTGAAACATTGCAGCGCATATCCCCAGTGTATTGAAAGACTAAATAGCTGTATTTAGGTAATGATTGATGAGAGAGAACTAGTTGATTATTGTTCCCAGTCATGACATTTCTCAACTTTTTAGGTCACCTGAGTAAACTCAG